>VUQI01030140.1:0-14898 GCA_015106735.1 Paratilapia polleni | reverse complement strand
GTGTTGAAGTTAAAAAAAAAAAAAAAAAAAAAAAAAGGAAGAAGATCTAAATCGTTTCCAAGATCTAAATGGCTCTAAACCATGCTAGGCCATAATGTAGGCACCAAAACACTTCAGCTGGGGAAATGAGCACTTGGGCCAGCAGCTTTTATCTTTGCCACATATGTAAAAACTGGAATAGTGCTCCTGACAAATAACCTCTGAGCACCAGATATTCTCAACAACCATTAGTCATGGCTGTAACCACTGAGAGAATGGCTTTCTTAAATCCATCAAAGCCAATACATTTATCATATAAAGTTTTTTTTATTTATTTATTTTTTTCAGTAGACTAGAGTACCTAAATAGAAATATAACCTTTATATACTAAGTCACTAAAAGCGACTCATCGTTGTTGATGTAGTCCAAACACAGGGGCCATCTGATACAATGTGTGTATACAATGAATATTTTTCATGTCATTTTGTTGATGATGTTGATTATTACTAAACCAACCAAACAATCAACTGGAAAATGGCTCCATTTCCACAAACAGTTAGATGAATAGTGGGACTGAATGAAGCCAGCAACTCAATCAGAAGACCTAATGGAACAGCTGCCTCCCCCAGTGTGTCTTCCTGAACAATATTATGTTCATGCATATGTTTGTAACATTATAACTGTAACTGTCCTTAAAACACAGAAAGTATGGTCTCGAGTTAACTTATAATAGCATATATCATGTATATTATATTATATTATATCATAAATACAAGCTAATTCAGTACCTTCTGAGAAGTTATCTGCTGGATTAAATATTTATCTGCAGGACAAAACCAGCATGCCCAGTATAACACTCACCGTCCACTTCATTAGGTATAAATGTTCAACTGTTCATTAATGCAAATATCTAATCAGCCAATCACATGGCAGCAGCTCAATGCATTTACACATGTAGACACGGTCAAGATGACCTGCTGAAGTTCAGAATGGAGAAGAAAGGTGATTTAAGTGACTTTGAACATGGCATGGCTGTTGGTGCCATACAGGCTGGTCTGAATATTTCAGAAACTGCCAATGTGCTGGGATTTTTCTACACAACCATCTCTAGGGTTTACAGAGAATGGTCTGAAAAAGAAAAAATATTTAGTGAGTGGCAGTTCTTTGGGCTAAAATACCTCGTTGATGCCAGAGGTCAGAGGAGAATGGCCAGGCTGCTTCAAGCTGATAGGAAGGCAACAGTAACTCAAGTAACTACTCATTACAACCAAGTTATTCAGAAGAACAGCTCTGAACACACAACACATAGAACCTTGAAGCAGATGGGCTACAGCAGCAGAAGATCGCACTGGGTGCCACTCCTGTCAACTAAGAACAGGAAAGTGAGGGCACAGTTCTCACAGGCTCACCAAAACTGGACAATAGAAGATTAGAAAAATGTTGCCTGGTCCGATGAGTTTCAATTTCTGCTGCAAAATTTGGATGGTAGGATCAGAATTTGGAGTAAACAACATGAAAACATGGCTCCATCCTGCCTTGTATCAATGGTTCAGGCTGCTGCTGGTGTAATGGTGTGGGAAAAATTTTCTTGGCACATTTTAGGCCCCTGAGCACCAATTGAGCATTGTTTAAACACCACAGCCTACCTGAGTATTGTTGCTGACCATGTCCATCCCTTTATGACCACAGTGTACCCATCTTCTGATGGCTGCTTCCATCAGGATAATGCACCATGTCAAAAAGCTCAGATCATCTCAAACTGGTTTCTTGAACATGACAATGAGTCCACTGTACTCAAATGGTCACCAGATCCCAATCCAATAGAGCACCTTTGGGATGTGGTGGAACAGGAGATTCACATCATGGATGTACAGCTGGCAAATCTGCAGCAACTGTGTGATGCTATCATGTCAATATGGACCAAAATCTCTGAGGAATGTTTCCAGCACATTGTTGAATCCATGCCATGAAGAATTAAGGCAGTTCTGAATGCAAAAGGGGGTCCAACCCGGTACTAGCAAGGTAAACCCAATGAAGTAGCTGGTGAGTGTACTTTCTAAAAAAGCCTACATATTCTCTTCTTTGCTTCATGATCATTGGGTATGTGTGTTTTTGAACACTTGCAGGTGTTTACTAGATGCTGAACATAATGTCTATTATGGGATGTAATAAGTGTTTTTGTTACTCTAACCAGTTTGTGCCTTACATAAATTAACATACATTGTGGTCACATAGCTAAACATTGTTTTGTTTGTCAAAGTAAATTATATTTCAAAAACTCAGAGCTGCATTTAAAACATGCAACGTCTTCTGTCTTGTCCCTCTGTTTCCAGGATATTTAAATTACTAAAAGTGACAATTTTCTCAAAAACTTGTGGTGGTAAATATGTATATCCAGCTGCAAGCAAGTTGCACTGTTCCAAAACATAACCTTGCCTAGGGTATCAAAAAGGTCAGAGCCAGTAGCCAGTGTGCTGCTGTCATTTGGAAGAGTCATGGAGGCTTTAAGAGATACTTTCAGAGCACTTCAAGTAGCTTATAATGATGCCATGAGATTATTTACTGAAGAGACCTATGTGGTTCAGCAGAAGTGAAATGTTTGCAGCTGCAGGAGTCAAGACTTTTAAAGCAGTTGTAAGAAATTTCATGTATCTGCATGCTTTATGCCTCTGAAAATGAAATATTTGTCTCAAGTATCAGATACACGTTCACTTGATTTTTCTTTTTTCTTATTTTCTGTGATTTCATGTTTGTTGTAATTCTGGGCCATTGAGTCTGTAATCTAGACTGACTGGTTAAGACATTAGGGGCACAAATTGGGGCTGATCTTACCCCAGTTTTACCATAACCTAACCTGTCGTCTCTGCCTCCTCTCGAAGCTTTGGGTCTATGTTTATAAAGTGGGCGCAGTCCATGAGAGCCCATAAACGTATTGTATAGCAGTGCACCACCAGGTCGCGCCACTGGGAGTATGGATGTCCTCTCCCACATTTGTTTTCACTGCTCTGACGTCAGCAACCTGCAATTGAACGAACGAACTAACGGAGCACCGAGCCCCTACCGGAGCTACCGGGAGGCAGTAGTGTTACAGAGCGAGTCCCCGCCGCCCGCCCCGGAGGAGCCAAACGGAGGAAGGTCCACTGTGAGCCGCCGTGAGAACCGAGCGATGCGAGCGCTGCTCACCGCCGCCCAGTAACGCAAAATAGACGAGTGGAGAAGAAGGGAACCGCTATCGTGATTTACTAACGGAAAAAAGAAGAGAGACGGACAACCGACAGATCACCTCCGAGACCACGCTTGAGAAACAACCAGCTGCGGAGGTTATATTGTCTTGTTGTTGCGCTGTGGATCAAACTGAGTGGATCCCTGATTTAAATGCTTTAAGGGTGCTTCTTACCCGGCTTGAGAGAGAGGGAGCTGCCCAGAAAGAAAAAGAGGGATCATAGAGGGATCGAAGCCAGAGCAAAGAAAAAGGGGGAAATAAACCAATAAAGGAAAGAAAAAGGATTTGCTTTAAGTTTAATTCATTCATCTAATTATTGCGCTTTCTTCCGTGGATCCCGGTACCGATACTCTATCAAGCTGTGTTCTCTAACCATGGGATGTACTCTGAGCGCAGAGGAGAGGGCTGCTCTGGACCGGAGCAAAGCCATCGAGAAAAACCTCAAGGAGGACGGTCTCACCGCGGCCAAAGATGTTAAATTGCTGCTGCTGGGTAAGAGACTTTGGTTCAATGCCCTTCTATTAGGCTGGTAAAGCCAGGGCTGAGAAATGAGACGCTTGGGGCGTTTGAAAGGTGTGGTGTGTCTGTGTGTATGTGTGTGTGCGTGTGGGTGGGTGTGGGTTGGTGGTGGCAAGAAATGATCGCAATTGAGGGGTTGCGGTGGAAATAAATAAATAAATGAATAAATAAAAGAAACCTACGACGTTTATGATAACCTGCATTCAACAACGTGAACAAAAATCTATTACGAGCCAAACTAGTTAATTTTTTTGAATTGTACATTTTAAAGACACCCCGCCTTGTTATTACATCATTTTGAAGACACCTGCTTGAATAAGATGTCACCCATTAAGGATAATGGCAGGTGGTCAGAATGTTTTAATGCAAAGTCAGTCAGTATGTCGGTAAAAAGATGGCATCTACACCAGAGATGTTAGTTGCAGTGGAAGCCAGGGGGAAAAAATGGCAGTATGCAGCAATGGAGGGCCCAGCACAGGCAGTGCTGGTTCATTGATTTGGGATGGGGGATTGATTCATTGAGTCTTTGCGCGAAATTAACCTCAAGTGTTTAATCTATTTGACTCTGTTGCAAGACGGAGGATGGAAGGAGGGAATAAAAAGAGGCTGAGGAAGAAAGGGTTCAGCCACTTTGTCCATCTCTTTCATCTCCACCCCACTGCTGCTGTGCTTATTCACATACGTTTTTAAGAGACTCTCTCTATCTTCCTTTCTCCCCCCCTCTTTCTTACCCCTCCTCTCTCACACTCTGTCACCATCTTTCTCTCTCTCTCTCTTTCAAAACACACACACACACACACACATACATCCTGTTTACATTGTCTTCTTGTCTCTTATCCCTCAGGGGCTGGAGAGTCAGGGAAAAGCACCATCGTCAAACAGATGAAGTAAGTCTTTCATAACCACGGTCTAATAAACCTATAGTGTGCATGTGTGTCTTTTTTCTCATTCTTTCTTTAGCTTTGTCTCTACCCCCCTCCCTCTCACATGTCAGAATTGGTAAATGAGTCTGCAACTGTAGCCTGATGGTCTGTAAGGCCATTTTTTTTCAACAAAAAAAAAAACATGGTTGGTGACCCTATAGTACTCCTGACTGCAACCCTGACCATGACAGCAGAGCACCTGACCAAGCATGATTCTTTTAACCCTTGCTGAACTAATGATGGTTTTATATGAGTAGGAAGAAGTGCACAGTTGGGTGTGGAAAAAAATGATGCAGTTGCAGCAATTTGCTGTACCGTTGCTAAATTATGTCATTATGTACAGCTGTCATAGTATAACATTTGGAAAGGAGGATGCACTGATATATCAGCCTAGAATAACATGGTATTTACTGATTTCAGTGGCCAATTTTTATCAGATGCCAGTACAAAACCGATGAAGATTTTAATGCTTACAAACCAAAATCCGAACCAAATAAAAGGAATGAATAACAGCAAAAGCAAAATAAAAAAGCACGGTATTGGCCTCGAATTTCACAATTTGTACACCCCTAAAAGGTGGAATCTGTAACTGATATCACATAGTTGTAGGATGAATCAGTGCTTAAGATTATGTTGAGACAGCTTCAGATGTGCTTTGATTTTCCTCATCCATTTCAGTGACTGGATGAGTTATGCATTCGCTGTCCAATTTAAAAGTGCTGTACTGTAGTTTTTTTATTGTTAAAAGCTGTAGTAATGCCATGTAGGAGGATTAGTTTGTGTAGACAGCAGGGAAATGCTTACCTACTACCTTGGTTGAATGATAATGTTCCCACACAAATGACTACCATTACCAGCATTATATAATCACTATATTTTATTGGGCTTACACAGTTTATCCATTAGTCATTAAGCTGACTGATAGCAAATTAATAAGCACCTATTCTGACAACGAGTTTAATCTGTAAGTTATTTTTCAGGCTCTCAAATATCAAGATGTTGATGTTCTGCTTTTCTCTGACTGTCGGTTTCACTACTACTTCACTTTCAGCTTCACCTTGTAGAAATTGTAATTGTAAAGAATTCTTTCTTTTTGTGGTGGTGGTGGTGGTGGCATGGAGGATTGTGGGGCAATAAGGACCACTAGTTGGAAAAACTGTGAAATAGGAAAAAGAAAAAAAAGAATCTGATAATCTTTGACCCAAAATGCAAAATAATTGTTTTCTCTCTTTTATGGCAGCATCAGTTAGCATCAGCTGCTGTAGCCTGTAATGCCTTTATTTAAACACTGTGTAGCCTCTTCATTGTCCTTTTGCCTGTGAGGGCTTACATAGTGACCTGAGGTGAATCCAGTATAGCTCTAGTACACCTGTTTTACTCCTGCTGAGACTTAGCAGTGAGTTTAGTGACTTAATTAAAGCTTTTTTTTTCCTCCTATGGCATCATAATGATTTACTTAATGAGCCTTCTATCGGGACTTCTCTATGGCACTATAGAGGTTCGTGGAACCTTATCATACTCCTAATTCTATTTTGTATTTACTATATCACTGCAATAATCCTATAAAGTACCTACGGGATTTACTATAGTTCTTCTTTAAGGCTGGCTGCACATAGGCTGCTATATCAAAGGCATGCTCATCCCCCCTCCTCTCTCTCTCTTTTTTATCTGTAATCCAGTTGTGACATATGGTTTTCCGTCAGTCTTCTCTGCTGCGTCATTTTACAGACAGCTGAGTGCATTTTAGCCGATAATAGGCTTTGGTTGTGGTCGTATAGTGACATATCACACAAGGACATGATTCAGTGGATCCAGATGAGCCTGTTGCTCAACTGTGAATGGTCATTCCAGCAGCACAACACATTTTGCATGCTGACTGACCAATGCTCCCAGTGCGTTCATTGAAGCCGTCTTTGGAGCCATTGAATACATTGATTGCATTGGACTGATGTAAATCACACAGTTATTAAACCTGGCTGTTCATTTAGTCCATTTAGTCCATTTAGCTATGAGCCTATTGGTGTAATACATGTATTGTAGATGGTGCCCATAAGGTTGTTACTTTATATTCTTTATACAACATTATGACTGTCTATGATTACTACTAATCAATGCACATGATTTCCTGACAAAAAGGGAGCCAGTGTCCTTTAATGTGGTTCACATCAGTCATGCCACCTCCATGTGTCTGCTGTCTGGATACAGTCTACAAGATAATGTTGCTTATGGATGAGATGTTGAAACTAGATGTAGTACTCAATACTAATTCTTGGTTTTATCTAATATGCTCTGCATTCTTATCAGGTGTTGTGTTTTTTTTCTGGGTATAGAGCAGCATGATACAGTGTGACCAAATCCGAGGCTTTCAGCAGACAGACAGATATTTTCAAAGCACCAAATATGGAATATTGTAGGAACTTGAGCTGTGCTTTTGAAGCCAAAATGTAAATATTTCACAATAAATTTTAGTATTTGCATTTCTTTACAAAGGATGGTGGACAGCACCCTGCTAGGGAAACCTTTTGCGCCCAAGTGACCAGTTGTGTGTAGCTGTGCGTGTGTGTGTGTGTGTGCATGAGTGTGTGTGTGTGTGTGAGTGCTTTCTTCAGACAGGAAGAAGGACAGAGATGAGTGGATTAGATTAAGATTGAGATTTAATGGTGTGGCTATTGAGCTGCAGTGTGTCACAGCTGTGTATGTGATCTCAGTGAGTGGAAGTAGGGAGTCTATTATAGTACCACTTTGTATAATACACCAGAACAGTACAGTAAGAACAGTGGACACCATACAGGCTTTCAGTTTTTCCTTTGGTTGAAATCATTTACCAGACAGGGCATGTTTATGTCTGTTTTCCTTTAAAACCCAGATTATTGCTTTCTGTTATGATGCAATCACTGAATGACAATCGCTCATGACAAAGCACTGATAACATCTCTGAGGGGAGCACAGGTGCTCTTCATTGTGTGTGTGTGTGTTAGCGATAGTGGATTACAGTGGTGTATGAATGAGTAAGTTATGAAGGTGTGAAGCTACAAGATGGTCTAATGTAGGACTACATTTGTGAGACATTAAAGGGGAAGCAGGGATGACGAAGTGAAGAAGAAAATGTATGACTGTACAGAGATAGGGAACTGGATTGAGGAGCATGTGAATGACTGGATTGTGTGTGTTTTGTACACGATGTATCTTGAGTGTGATATTTGGGCCAGCAACTCAAGGGACCTGGTCATGTGTTAACAACATATCTCTATGTGTGTGTGTGTGTGTGTGTGTGTGTGTGTGCGTGCGTGCAGGAGACACCATCTGTTTATGGAGCCTGTGTGTGTTTAGACGTGTGCAAATGTTCTCTCGCCGCCCAGCTGGCAAACTGACCTCTCCAGCAGTGTTCACTGTTTGTGAGCATGTGAGAAAACTAATTTAATGTAAGAATATTTTCATATAATTAAGCAGGACCGAGGAAGCCACTGTCAGGCACTGCCGCTGTAGAGTGGGGAAAATATTAGAAGTTCTTCCCAGTGGTGTGATTAAGTGCAGCCCTCTCTCCCTTCAAACTGGGTGTGTGTTGTCTGCACTCTGCCCTTGAAGGCTCTGCTTTAGGAGCTGTTTCTGGAAGGGCAAACTCCAGAGACGGGTGTAATTGCACCAGGAAATAAATAAATAATTTCTGGTTAACAAGCCCAGAAGATGTAAGATTTTTTAAAGGTTTGGTCTAATTAGCTAGCAGCAGTTAAAATATATTTACTAGCAGGCACTTTTATGAAACAAATGCTTTTATAAGTGGAATTTCAAACTGTTTTAAAATAATAGTGTTAATGATCAAAACGTTGTTGCAAGTTTAGAACTGACATGCTGTGTTTGTGACTTTATACAGGGTTGCTGCAGCATGTCACGGCCATTCGATGTATTTTACAGTGCTAGCATGGTCTTTACTTTTTTTAAAATCATATTTTTTGGCTCTCGTTTTAACTGATTGTTTTAAATGACTGTTTTAAAAGAATGGGGTAGGTGTGACCAACGTGCCTGTTTTTTAGTCCTTAAATAGAAAACTATATAATAATTCTTACCTGTCATGCTTATTGGTCAGTAAAAAAAAAAAAAAAAAAATCTTCATAATTTCACCAGGCCTCATGGCAGTCATAGGTGTCATTCATGACATCTTTCAATACTAAAATCTCCATCTAATTTCTCTTTCAATCATTAACAGTATACAACCCATATAAACCAAAACTGTGAACATAAGACATCATAAGTTAAATTCGGTTTATAGTTGCAGGATAACAGCAATAGCGGAGGCCTGCATTGCTCACTTAACAATGAGGATTTGTTATTCAGTAACCAACTTGCTATATGTACCCAAACAGGCCAGAGACACTTGTGTAATTTCATCACCCCTGCTTATAAATGCTTAAAGTATTGGAAGTGGTAGGCCCAAGATAACTATGTAGTAGTACTTACAATGGTGGCCCATCAAACAAAATTCTGCCAAATTACATGAAAATATGGTTTTGTTTTTTGTTGTTTTTTCTGTGGAGTTTTATGTAGTAATAAGACTATTTTTAACCATGTTTTGAAGTCATTAATTAGACATGAAGTATCAGCCCTGTGATTGTTGTATTAATTTAAATTGACATTATTCTGCATAACAGAGAATATCAACCAAACTGGTATTCACCCATATATCTTTGTCCAGTTAATCTGATTAGAGTTAGTTTGCACAGAAGAACATGTTATAGTGCTCTAGGATTATGATTTGAGCAAAGAAGCACCAAACCAGTTCAATCAGCCATACACCACTTGTGTGTGTGATATACAATACTTCATTTTCTCAGTTTTTTTTTTTTTTGCCTTTTCTTCATCTCTAGCTTTCTCAGACTGTGTATATGTGTGCTTGTGTGTTGCTGACATGATTGAAGGCGACTGGCCGAAGGGAGAACAAACGCTATCCGTCCCTCACGGCTGCACTGCTTCCCACAGGCTGTTCCCACCGTGTGTGTGTGGTTTCTCTCTCTAGAACACGAGATAATTAGGTTTAAGCCTCAGAAGAGGAGAATAGAAGGGGGAAGGGGTAGAAAACTGAGGGAAAAAAAGATGGTGGTGTTTTGTTCAGAGAGGCAGAGGAGGGTTATAGATGGAAGGAGGCAGAATTTAATGAAGGAAAAAAATGCCCAGTGCACAGAAAGGAGGAAAAAGAGAGAGGAGCAGTCTGCAAGAGGGGATAGAAAAGACTGAACTTACAAGAGAAAATAGGAAGTTTGACATAGTGGTGGAAATAAGGATGAAACAAGAAAGGATTAGGAAAGAGGAAAGAATACAAAGAGTGAAGATAAAAAAGGGGAAGTGTTGTGGGAGTGTGAAAAAGAAACAGGAGAAGAGAGAAGAGGGTGCAGCAATATATGAGGAGGGGGGATAAGTGCAAATCAGGCTGGGAAGGTAAGAGGAGGAAAATGAAGACATTTTGAGCAAGAGAAGAGAGATTGGCAAGTGAAAGGACATATTCTCACTTATTAAGCAAGCTAGAGCAAGTGGCAGAGTCAAGAACAGGGTTGTCAAGGACAAAGACCAAAGGGCACTTCTCTCCTGGACTCTACTCTCCTTGATAATTATTAGCTGCCTTTTTCTGAGATGGTTAGACTCAAGGAGAGAAAGTAGACTGCAAAGAAAAGAGAGGTGGTGTGGGGTAAGCACAGGGCCAACTCACGCTGGCACCAACTCAAGTGTTGAATGCAGAGGCTGTCTGTAACTGGTCATCTGAAACAGTCCGTCAGCTAGATAGTCATCCTTCATTGGTTAAATGTACCCATGGGCGTTCTTTTTTACTGGAATGATTTGATTGGTTGCCTCAGTGAGCTGTGAACTAACAGCATGGGGTCATGATATCTGTGTTTGCGTGTGTGCATGTGATCACTAGCATGCCTCTGATACCCTTTGTGTTTAGTGTTTGAATCTGATTTGCATGTTGTAAAGAGGCAAATTTAATCTCAAGTAACAAAACTTTATCTATGCATGCACACTGAGACACACACATTATCATTATCTCAAATGAAGAAACTTCAGCACTTCCTTTTTTTTTTATCACAGTTTGTCAGCTCTCTTGAACTCATCTCATCTCATTTGCCACATTCTTTCCACATGATGCACATTTCCACACTGTTCAGTCTTAGTTTGCCTCTGTGTAGTTTTTTACAGCTTGATGCCTTTAGACTTTTTTTTTTTTTTTTTTTTTTTTTTTTTTTTTAAAAAAAAAATTTTTTTTTTTTTTTTTTTTTTTTTTTTAATTTAACCTAGATGGTTCAGATGTTATACAACAATGGTGCAAATTCAATTTGGGAGCACTCCCTTCTGGACCCTGCGTCTGTGATGAGTGGAAAACGCAAGGCCAACCCTCAGGACAAACTCCAGTGAGTCATAAATGTTTGGAAATGATTAAAGAGTGTTTTTTGTTTGCTAGAGGTTATTTTAATAAATGATAAGTGAATTGCTAATATTTATCCATTTATATCTGCTGCTTGCTCATTCATAGTCTCTCTTAATGTCTTTTTTTTCCCCCCAAAAGCCCAAACAAATCCGAGTTTATAAGAGCCAAATATCAAATGCTGGCGTTTGTGCATCGTATGCCTTGCAGAGAGGATGACAGCTCAACAGCCAAGGATTTAAGCAAGGCGAGGAAAAAAATGCCTGCGTACAATGATCAGGAGAAAACAGAAGCATTTTTCTGTATAGAGCTTTATTGTTGTGCTTTTTAAAGTCATAGTAACATTTTTTTATTTTTATTTTTTCAGCAACTTCATTCAAGCGTACGCACTGGTAACCTGGAGACTTGTTTGAGGTTGCTCACACTGGGAGCACAAGCAAATTTCTTTCACCCTGTAAGACAGTCTGTTTTTAAAATTGACATTTGAATGTTTTTGCATCTCTATTGATTTCTAGCTCATAATATTTTGTTGTGTTAATCATTGTCTCTGAAAGGAAAAAGGAAACACTCCCTTGCATGTAGCTGCAAAGGCAGGACAAGTATCTCAGGCCGAACTGTTAACTGTTTATGGGGCAGACCCTGGAGCCCCAGACAGCAATGGCAAAACTTCCATTGACTATGCAAGGCAAGCCTACATTTGTATTATTTTTAAAATATTTTTTTAGACAAAATAATAGTTCAATTATACTTTCTTTTTTTTTTTTTAATTCTTTTTTAATGTGTCTTTGTAGAGAAGCTGGCCACCATGACCTGGCAGATAGGCTGGTGGAAATTCAATATGAACTAACCGATCGACTGGCATTTTACTTGTGTGGACGAAAACCAGGTACGTATGATGTTTAATTAAATGGCTGTGGGTCAGAAATCTATGCATGTAAATGTGTGTGTTTCTGCTTAAAAGGCAAAAAAAATATGTACAGTATTGTGCAAAAGTCTTGAGCCAACCCTCATTTCTTTATATTTTGCTTCCAAGGAGTCAGACTTTCTTGTAATTTTTTAAAGTGCTCTTGAGCAATAGTTCTCCAGGCTTTCTGAAGGTCTTTCAAAGTTTTTCTTTAGACATTGGCTGCTTTTTCACCACTTTTTTACCTGGATAGAAAAACACACAATGGAACACTATCAGTCATGGATTGGCCTCCCCAGAGCCCAGACCTCAACGTTACTGAAAAAGTTGTGGGATCATCTTGGCAGCCAACATCCAAAGAAGAGCTTTGAATGTCTTTCAAGAAGCCTGGAGAACTATTCCTGAAGACTACTTAAGAAAATTACAAGAACATTTGCCTAAGAGAGTTCAGGCTGTGTTGAAGTTTTTGCCTTTTATACTGTACTTCCATATATGTTTGCACATTTCAATAAATCGCTGCACCTATTTCTCATTTTCCTAGCAAAACATAAAGACATGAGGGGAAACTCAACTTTTGCACAGTACTGTATATCTGTCCTTTGTGTTAAAGCCTTCAACAGAGTACAGTACAGTACCTTATAGTACAATGTATTCTAAATTCGATTATTTAATTGAATATTAAAAAAAAAAAATTACACATTTGATCATGGAAAAAAAGCACTACCAGCAGCTCTCTGTAGAAACTGGAGATTGAGGAGCCTGTTGTTACTGGGATTTCACAGGTTTTGGATTAAGGGTTGAGTGGCTTAAACATAATTTTGTCTTTAAAAATTCAGTTTTGTACAGAAATAGTTTCTAAAACTTAAATTAGGGTAGTAGAGGACTGAAGCTGCTGTGAATTTTGTTAAATATCTGAAAAAAGTATTCATATCTCAGTGGAGTCTTTAGTGCCATGATTCAGGGAGGAGCTGATGGAAAACTCCATTACCCTGAACAGCGCCCCTGGGTTATGGCACAAGATATGAAATCAGTGAAACAAATTAAAATCATCGGCCATTTAACTACTCAGAGAGTGGGAGCTCGAACTCTGGCAGCACTAGCGCTACGCTAAATATCAGTATTATTAATATCAGTGATTAATGACCCTGACAGCCATGCTGTGCTATAGACAGCATCATTTCCTTCAGGCTGACTTACATAAGTCTACATAAAACATCATGCAGACATAGCATATTCCAGCATAATACATCATATTTTAGACAATGACATTATGCAGTCAGTGGTGCTACGTATCATTAGCTAAATGCTGACCTTTGGGATCCTGCAGATCCTCACTTTGATGTGCATTATGAAGAGCCTGCAGATACAAACTGATCTCCTGCTAGTACACTCAGGCCCTGTGCTGTCACCTTAAAGGAGACGGTGCTGTGTTTGTATTATTGGAATATGAGAAAACAATGCAACTAGTAATGCAGTGGTAAACAGATACATTAGTAATGCCTGAACCGATCAACACAAGACAACACACCTTTAATGTCCTGTTAATTTAAAAAATATATATTTTTAAGCACTTTCACTCTGATGCAGTCACTTTTAGATGTATATAATGCAGAGATGGAACTACAGGGTGGGGCTTGATGCAAGCAGGAGTTACGTAACCATACAATCTCCTGCTTGATTAAGGCTGTACTCAGACTAGGCACAGTTTACCATGTCTGAGCCCGACAGCCTCACCTCCCTTCTGACCAGGTGGCCTGAAACTGCACAAAACAATCCAGCCCTGAGTATGCTTCAGTTTGTCTCTTTTGCTGTCCACATTTTAATCCACTGTTATTTTCTCTGTTTTTCCTCTCAGCTTGTCTTTCTCTTAGTGCTTGATCTCTCTCTTTCTCATCAAGAAAAGTGCTCTCACAGAGCACAGTGAGGTTCATGATATCATGTATTTTGTGGCTTGATTGGGCCTGTTTTTGGAAGCGATGACACGCTGGTCTTTCACATGCCTTATAGATTTATTAATTATTTAACACAGTGATTTTCAAGCTTCAGGAAGGCAGTTGTTGTTGCGGAAGTGTTGGAGTTCCAACATATGCGCCTGAGTCCAACCACCTGGAGTAACTCACCTGCAATATATTTAGCCTACTAAAACTGTTTTGCAGTGTAGTTTAGCATGCTGCGTGCATCACTTCTTCTACAAACAATCTAACAGAGCCTCATGAGCCACAAAAATCTCCAACCAGTACAGAAGATGTTTTAGAGCTGATATAAGGAGGACTGTTAGCTGGAATATTCTGCCAAGTTATTCATTGAAGTATATTGTCATCTTTTTCTGCCTCTGCTCTCCTTCTGTCTTCACTTGGGCTCAATTTATCAGTCCCAGCAGAGTGCTGAATAATACTATTTTAACTTTAAGCAAAATAAAAGTTATTTGTAATTGTTCATGTGTATTGCTTTTGTGTTATCAATGTTTCCACAGGGCTACATGTGCGTGTTATTTGAAGATGTACTAAAGTAGGACCCTGCAATGCATCAGCAGTTCTCACAAATCAGTAATAAATCCTTAATTTTAGAGCTATCAGAAGTGCATTTTAGAAGCATCAAAAACAAAAAGCTTTAAAAATCTGATTATAAGTGTTTTCAGAAAAGCAAACATGATATGTAATGCACTGTAAACACCCTGTGCAGTTTTGCTGACTTACTCACTTTAAAAACCTCCATCTGCAAGATTGTCATTGGTCAGGCTGAGGATCACTTGTCAGTCAAAACTGTGTGTGGGACTGTTTTCCTGGGATTTCCTGCCACTGAAGTCCTCTAAATGATTCTGTTTCTATCTTTTTACTGGTTCAAATGAGAACATGCATTCCAGCTGCAGGAAAGTTAACAATTCACCTGACACTTAACCATAGTGTCATGCTGCTCAGGCTGTTAACACACTGTAATA
>VUQI01030135.1:0-17683 GCA_015106735.1 Paratilapia polleni | reverse complement strand
ACAGCACAGTTTTGTGTGTGTCTGTGTGTCTGTGTGTGTCTGTGTGTGTCTGTGTGTCTGTGTGTGTCTGTGTGTGTCTGTGTGTCTGTGTGTGTGTGTCTGTGTGTTTCTGTGTGTCTGTATGTGTGTTTCTGTGTGTGTCTGTGTGTGTTTCTGTGTGTGTCTGTGTGTGTTTCTGTGTTTCTGTGTGTGTCTGTGTGTGTCTGTGTGTCTGTGTGTTTCTGTGTGTCTGTGTGTGTGTGTGTGTCTGTGTGTCTTTGTGTGTCTGTGTGTGTCTGTGTTTCTGGTTTGTCTGTGTGGCTGTGTGTGTCTGTGTGTGTCTGTGTGTGTGTGTGTGTGTGTGTGTGTGTGTGTGTGTGTGTGTGGGGGTGTGTGTGTGTGTGTGTGTGTGTGTGTGTGTGTGTGTGTGTGTGTGTGTGTGTGTGTGTGTGTGTGTGTGTGTGTGTGTGTGTGTGTGTGTGTGTGTGTGGCTGTGTGTGTGTGTGTGTGTGTGACTGTGTGTGTGTTTGTGTGTGTGTGTGTGTGTGGCTATGTGTGTGTGTGTGTGTGGCTGTGTGTGTGTGTGTGTGTGTGTGTGTGTGTGTGTGTGTGTGTGTGTGTGTGTGTGTGTGTGTGTGTGTGCATGTGTCTGTGTGTGTGTGTGGGGGGGGGGCTGTGTGTGTGTGTGTGTGGCTGTGTGTGTCTGTGTGTGTGTGTGTGTGTGTGTGTGTGGCTGTGTGTGTGTGTGTGTGTGTGTGTGTGTGTGTGTGTGTGTGTGTGGCTGTGTGTAGAGAAAGGACAGTTCTTCATGATGTTTTGGGTGGAGGGGTGAAGCTATGACTCTGGGGTCAGGAGTCTGACGTCACTGCCTTTCTGGTGTTTGACAGGCAGGATTTCCTATATGTAATGAGCCTAAACACAGTCTGTTCAACTGTAATTTCTTTAATGCTGCTGAAATATTTTCTTTTTTCACTGTTTACTAAAATTTACAGAAAGAGAGAAGAGAAAAACAGAAGACTCCCCTTCTCTCTTCAAGCTTTGCACCCCTACCTCAGCCCTGTGGTACTAGCAACAGTTCAGCCCTGTCACTCAGCATAGGCAGGGGTCCTCCATGCACACAAACACCACCACGCTTCCCCCCAGTGCTCACATTGCATACACCTGGTTTAAATTTGTGGGGTCAGAGGTGAGGCATAGATGGAACATTATCATAGGTCATACGTGAGGCAGGCACAGAGAGTGGAGGGCTGATACAGAAACACACACAGTGGATCTTACAGCAGTTATTCTAGGCTCCACTATTTTGATTGATGCTACTCGTTAAGTCAGCATGTAGATATTACTTATCTTTTCCTATCATCAACTCATAAGAGATCTCCCACTGAGGGCAGTGGAGTGCTGATTTGTGGAAATGTTGCAACAGTACACATCGCCACGCCACCTCCCTGGTGACTAAGCTGTTGGCAACAAGTGTTTATTGCTAAAGTGGGCAATAATGCCCCCAGCTGAAATGACTGCAATAGTAATAACTCACAAATGCAGACAACCACATGGAATACCTGACAATATCACAAAATAAGAATTGGTGCTCATTTCCTATTTTTCATTTCATTATATTTGATTAGCTAAAAGGTTTTGTGATTGATTGAACCATATACTGGCTGAAAAAATGGACACGGCCTCTTACTTTGTTGGGAAAGTCTGCATGGGCTTATACCGATAACTGAGGGATGTTTCTGGTTATGTAGATCTTATTGTGTGGATTAGTTCTTGTCAGAATGACCTCATAAAGAAAGCACCATTTCACATTTCTGTATTTATTAGCTTACGTAACTTGTGTAACCTTTCCAATAGCACATGTGTGTAATTTCTTTTTGTCTGTGTAGTATTACAAATGTAATTCAACCCTACTCAGCAGGTTTTGGATAATAAATCCCCAGGTCACTTCAATCCATCAGTTCTTGTATAAGAGCTACTGACAGTGCCGCAGTACTACATCACTAACTTGGCTTGTTCAGAAGTTTGTCATTGGAGTTCAGAAACTGTTCAAGACACTGTAATGGTAATGATAAGTATGTTTGTACTGAATCAAATAGGCCACACACACTTAGCAAAATACAGAAAAAACCTGACCTGTTTTGGAGTCACATGTGGCCACATTACCTCCAGATTTCTAAACAGAGAAACAAGAAGTTTGTATGCTGACATTTGGATCACATTTCACACAGCCTACTGTATACTGCATGTTTGAAATGTCTGCATGCATCATAGATGTTACTGGAGTGTGTTTATACACATTTAGACCTGAAAAAGTGTTGCCTTCAAACAATATAAGATGCATGCATTGTTGAGAGATTGTTGCTTTAGGTATCAGGGCCTATCAGAAATCAAGATACTACAGTTTATAATAACATGAGACAAGAATGCAGAGTTCTGGAAACTTATGTCACTGAAGATCATTTTATATTTTTTTTTTGTGATAATCACAAGGAAACTAGTATAAATATACTGTTAGAGTTAGTAGTAATCTACCAGGATGTAGGTGATAGGACACCAAGTTCAACTTTTCAACTTTTTTGCTGAAGCTCTGGCTTCACACAATGATTTACATTCTTTCAGCTAGGGTTAAGCTAAACATGACATCCACTAAGAAGCTTTGACATTTAGTTTTACCAGGAATTAAATGAGACAAGTTAGATACATTATGTGCATTCAGTGGACATCCAGACCCAGCACGTGTTGAGACAGTATGCTGTCTCATGATGGTCGAGTAACTTCAGAAACTGTGTTCCTCCACACTTAAATGGACTGGTACTTATATAGCGCTTTTCTACTCAGTTTTGAGTACTCAAAGCGCTTTGCACTACATGCCACATTCATCCAGTCACACATACATTCATACAGCACTTTTATCTACACTTAAGTGCTTACTAACATTCACACACACTCACACTCACACTCTGATGAATGCATCGGGGGTTCAGTATCTTGCCCAAGGATACTTCGGGATGCAGACTAGGGGAGCCAAGGATCAAACCACCGACCTTCCGATTAGTAGACGACTCGCTCTACCTCCTGAGCCACAGCCGCCCCAAATATTGCTGCGGACAGCCCGCAGCAATATCTGTAACTCTTCATGACTGACAATTCTACCACACTCATTTCATGCAGAGATTGGGAAAAATGTGTGGAGGTTAGACAGGACCCAGATGATGATCTTTTTCGTCACACTTGTCACCCTTTTTCATTCTTTGCACAGCTATAAATGTCTTGCTGAAGCTAATTGTTGAAAATGTGCTCCAGATCCCTATACATTCTGTGCCTTCTAAGCTTAATGTCTACCAGTATATTACTTATTAATTGTAAAGCAATGTCACTACTTATCATGTTAGTAATAAGTAACACTGTCTGAATGTGACAGACGAAAAACGTTAGACAGAAAAACAAACCCCCATATAGCTATCCCAACACACTGATCCACTTACCGTTGACCTCCAGCTGGATTGAATGTCCGGCCCAAATTATCCTGACCTCAATTCAACCTCATTCAGGGGTTTCCGTTCATCCTCACCCGGACCTCTGACCTCCCCCATGGTACAGCATCCTATCTCATGTTTGGAAACCCTTTTTATTTGTCTGTCACAGTCATTATAACATGATGGAGGAATAACAGTGTGTAATTACACTGTGTGTCCAATGAATGAATGGATACATTGGAGATGAGCATATTGCAAATGAATATGAAGCTTTGTATGACAAAAGGAGTTACACACAAACAAGCACATACACATATTTCCTATGACAAATTTGCGAACAATATTTATATTTTCCACTCTTCACACTTTCACCTCTGGATCTGAAAACATTTATTGCCCTTTCTTTTCACACACGTATCTTCCATCTAGTCATATAACAGACATCTGTGTGTGTGTGTGTTTGTGTAACATGAGTTTGGTTCATTTTACAAAACTGGAGTAAATCACCATAGAAGGGGGGGAAAAAGGACTATGAAGTTGGAAAAATGGATAGTGAAAAACATGAGGAGGGAGGAGATGTGGAGGAGTAGAGCTGGCATCATTACAGGACACAGGTGTGTTTATATTATGAATTATGAGTTATATCAGTGTTTCTGTGAGATTAGAACACTTTGGCAAACTATATCACCAACAAAGCCCTCAACAAGTCTCTCACAGTTCTAACACGTTACTGGCTGACACCTCTGCTGGGACCTCACTGTTGAGAAGTCCAAGACAATTGCTAAGCCCTTGTGTGTGTGTGTGTTTGTGTGTACATGTGTGTGTGCTGACATGAAGATAGGGAGAAATGACTATAGAACAACATATGATATCATGTTGATTCCCTAGCTGACAAGTGTTTTATCACTTAGAGCCTGAGGCCAGCTACACTCCAGTTCTCTAGAGGGAGGCTGCAAAGAAGGTAACACTTAGTTTGCTTTCCTCATTAATGCGACATAAGAATAGGGCCATTAGATTTAATCGCCCCAGTATGTGATGCGAAAGATAAGGTGTGCGCACTGGCATCTGATTGTGATTTTGTGTGCATATGTCAAGTGATGTTTAGTAATGTTGCTCACATGTGGCATTGTTGTGTTAAAACTCCAGGACATCATTATAAAGGGTACCATCTGACTATGGTTAGGATGCACATGCCAGCATTATGATGAAACCATCACTACATCAACAAGAGCAGTCTAAGACAGCATACCATCGCTGAGGCTGAAAATCCCTTCCACACCATGCGTGGAGTCTCTGGATCAAAAATGATATCTGGATATCCATTTGTGACAATTTCTCGAAAACATCAACATCTTATTATTTCCATTTGAGATGTACTTTTGAAGCTATGGCAAAATTGGACATTTTGCATGATATCAAGCTATGATAAAGAACCCTTGAAAAAAAATCCTGGATCCGCATATAAATTCTAATCAACTACAAAAGTCCAAGTTTTTGAGTAATCCTGCTAACAAACATGTGATCAACACTTCCAAGACTGTTATAAGTCAGTGCTGAAAAAGAAATTTATTTTGTGATTCAACAAGGCTTTAGTTAGGGTTTAGCTCTGGGGAATTATGGCTTGCATTAAAATTCCTTAATGTTTACAATGTACAAAAAGCGTATAATGGTCAAACCTAGAGAAATCCATAATTCTGTGCAGTGTAATGGTCTGTTTCATTTTCGTCAGTGGAATCATACCTCTCAAGCTAATGCTTACGGTACGTTTATCACATTTTAACAACATTCGACATGCTCCTAAAGTTAATTTTAGTATAAATGATTTGACCATGGATAACATGGTTCCCCAATGATTTAATTAATCTGTTAGCTGTGTGGGTACGGGACTCATCTAAAAGTAAATGAGCACTTAGCATTGTGTTGGCTCATGTTACTTTAAGCTACTTGGATAGAATTGAAAAACAAAAATAACACGAACAGAATTGACTAAAGGCAATTTAATTAAGCTTTAATACATTTCCTCACCTGTGAATATATATGTATTTATTTATTTTTGCCAAAGTCAGATCAGATAGATTTTCACTACTGACACAGACCACAACTTCCATGATCACATGCTATGTCCTGACTATTTTTATTTTGATTGATTTGATTGGTTAGGGTTAAAGGATTTTTGCCATCATAGTCAAAATAATAAACATACGGTTAAGGTTAGGGAAAGATCATGATCAGTCTTTAAAACCATAAAAATGCAAAATGTTGGTTGGAAACAAAAGTATCTTAAAGTTTAATATTTTATTAATCTAACAAACCATCCTGACCTTCTCCTTGTGAAGATGTTGCCACTCTATAAAACCTAACTTGCTCCTTTTCTGTCATTGTAAATATTCATATTTTGGGTGCATGCCAAAACAAATTATCTTGTGTATTCAGTGGAAAATTTTGTACCCCACCGTGTTTCTATGATGACCACACTTACTTCGACGAACTGTTGCCACTACAATGGGGCAAATAATTACATACAATAATTGTATGTAATTATGGGTACAAATAGTAAACATACACATAATTCTTTTTATATTTTACCTTTCTCAAATAATTGCTGTTTTTAGGCTCACATACTGATAGCTCATAATGGAAGCTCTGCTGCTCACAATGTTAGCAGGCTGAAATTAATTCTTGCAAAATATAATGTTGCTCTTTTGGGTTTATGAGTTTATGCTGAAAGAGATTAATCTGATTGATTAATGAGTTTTTCTATTAAATTTGCTATGGAGAAACATGAAATTTCATTTGTAGAACTATAATCTGCAGTAAAACCTCAGTGTTACAGAGGTATTTTTGATGTTGGACTGAGTAAAGGGACTGGCATAGGTTTGTGTTGGTCCTACAGAGCTTTGCAGGCCATCCCCTATGTTGTGGCTGTTTACAGTCACTAGGGGGTAGTGTCAAAAATATGTGGAACAACCAGCAGTGGGCTACTCTTGCTTGTGCTGTTGCTGGCTGAGAAGACCGAAGTTCTAACATATAAAGAACTGAAGCAAAAAAACAGTTTTAACGACAATGAAAACTGTCCACTGCAGCCACTGTTTGCACTTTTCATGCTGCTTTTTGATTTTTGATATTTTTTCACGCTTCGCCCTCTTTGTGGTAAACTCTCGCTCTGTTTCCTCTTGAGGCCTACTTTTCAACTGATCAACATTCAACCTACGCACAGCGTCATGACTGTTGGGTTATGCACTGTTGGCTTTTTGGAGAACTGCACACAAGCAGACTGTGAGGGTTGCACACCCAAAATCCTTCGCTCTGAGTAGCCACCTGCACAAATGGACACGATAGCAGTACTGTGAATCTTGCATAAGATGAGCCCTTCCCTCTCTTTCCAAGCTAACTACTGATCTTCAATTTAAATTTGGGCCACAAAGCAAATAAGCATTTCCCAGAATTCTAATTAATTCCCTTAATGAGTGAAGTGATTACCTTACCATTTGCCTTGACCTTTTTACCATTTTGTTTATGCCATCAGCCTACAAAATAAAAGTTGCCCAATGTCTTTAAAAACTTTTACCACTTTTGAT
This sequence comes from Paratilapia polleni, assembly GCA_015106735.1. Classification (NCBI taxonomy): domain Eukaryota; kingdom Metazoa; phylum Chordata; class Actinopteri; order Cichliformes; family Cichlidae; genus Paratilapia; species Paratilapia polleni. The sequence continues at coordinate 10,650 of VUQI01030135.1, read as the reverse complement.
TGCACATCTGTAGTTCAAAAGCACTTTCCAACTTCCAGTCTGGTAAATAATGACAAATAAAAATGAATGAATGAAAAGTTTGCAGTGGTCTCTGCCACACAGTGGGAGAAAGCATGTGCAGGGAGTCAGGTCCACTTCTCCAGCTGTAGTTTATACCTAACATATTTCTTTAACCACAAAGTTACCTTTGAAGTACAGTAGGAAGCTTACAGGAAACATTCCCACTACTTTCTGAAAATCTTACACACAGGCTCCCAGAAATCCCTGAGTTCATTTGCGGAAGTGATCTTACTGTAAAGAAATACTCCTACTGATAAAAGCATGTATATGCCATTCAGAAAATCAAAAGATCTATGAACTTGAAATACTTCTACCCAGTAGTTCATTTGGTTTGGAGTGGAAATCTTGAAGGGAGAAAGGAGACAACTCAAGTGATTGGCCAGTGAACTCTGCATCCTGACTAAAGCTGTTGGATCTTTTATTTTAACAACAGAAAAGCAACATGAGATTGTGGGCAGTTTTGTCCCAGAGAGAGAAAGAGAAGAGTCAGCAGTTTGTGTTAAGTATCAATAGAAAATCTCTGTAATAGTAAACAGTCTGCACTTATATAGCTCCTTTTAGCCTTAGCAGCTCTACAAAATGCTTTACAATGTGTTTCCCATTCACGTATCCGCACACATGTCCCACAATTTGGGATTCAGTGTCATGCTCAAGGATACTTTGGTACGTGGAGGGACTGAGGATCGAACTAACTCACTATACCACCTGAACTACAGCCATCTCTATTTATTCCCTTTCCTTCTCAGTACCCTGAGGGCCAAGGATATGCCACATCTACACACTTATGTTCTTACAAAGCTGGAAGACTTTTAAGTTCAAAGTAAACTTGGAAATCAAAGAATAACAGTGTTTTTCACATTTTCTTTTAGTTTCAGTTGCATCATGCTTAATCTCAACAGCCAAACTTTTCTTTTCTTTCACGAGTGTGATTTTAAGGGAGAGCTGCAAGATGTTTTTCTTTCCTTTCGGGCATCAAAGACTGCTCTAGGCAAGCACAAAGCGTCTACAGTTGTTTAATGGTTAAGTGATAAAGCTGAGTATGAATCTGTTATGCAGGATAAATTTATCTGCTCACAGTATAAAAGTTGTCAAATTAGTTACAATTAAAGACTTCAGGTAAAAAATACAATTTGAATTTGTTGAAATTTGCTGCAGAATGCATTGAATTAATAAAATGATTGCTGCGTTGCAGTAAAATATACAGTATTTCTTCTCAACACTGTCTCTTTTGATGGTTACATAATGACTAACTTATTCTATAGACAGGCCTAAACACTAGCTGCAGTGTTACTTCTTTAAGAACCACATTCATACTGTAGGATGTTTACAGAGTTTGTGTGTGTGTGTGTGTGTCTGTATCTACTATACAGAAATGTATGTGGGAAAATCTGACCGACTTAGACAATTTTCACTACTTCTTGGTCATGTGATGCAGTGTGTCTGTTCATCGTGTTGAAAATAAAGCAACATGATTACTTCTGAACCTTTCTGGGTTAACCTGGCCTAAACCCAGGAACGTACAGTGCTCTTCAAAACACTTCTACAAGAAAGAGTACAAACATGTCATGGACTATTTATGGAAGTAAACACATGTGCACACAAATGTTTTCACTTTGATGCCATTGTGCCTGCATGCATTCAGACTTGCTTTCATCACAAACACATCTGCACATAGGTGCACATTCAGTCAAACTCATCTACATGCTGATCCAATCGCTTCCCCTTAAACATGCACTCACAAACAGTCACACACGCACGTACTGAGCTTTGAGGCAGCAGGATATGGACTCTCCAGGTTTAAAGCCTGGGCTGTTTTTCTTGGCACTGGTTACAGCAAAGCCTGCTGGGGGATATGCAGCAGCTCAGTGGCCAAACAGGACTGGCCCTACCTTTGGTTTAGAAAATAAAGAAATACACACCAGACAGTTTTCAGTCCATCTTCATCTCTAAAATGCCGAAAGAGAATTAGACTCAGCGCAAATGTGCAGGTTGAGTATGAAGAGGAAGGACACTGCATTGCTGATTACTGCCACCCAAACTGTCCAGTCTCTATGCTCTTGTCTGTTGGCAGGGGTTAATCCCAGTCCCATTAGCATGACTCTGTCTGACACATATGTGCTTGATTGTAGGAAACACATGGACAGTAGGACAATAGACAGTGGCAAAAGACTCAGACAGGCAACAGCATAACTATCCTCTGCTGCTTCACAAAAAGAGCCACCTCCCTCCTCTCTTTTCCTCTTTTTGTTTTACTCACCATTCCACTAACTAATAAAGATTCTCTGTATTTCTGTGCCATTATGTTATACGTGTTGTCTTTTTTCTTCATCCAAGTTTCACGATGTTTCAGCATCACATCTTATCTTTTTCTTTTTTAACAGTCTCTTGGTGCTGACAGCTGTGTGTGAGTTATTCTGAGGGTTGCAGTTAACTGTGGAAATGCAAGCAGAGATAAATCTGCAGTATTGCATCATACTCTACAAAGTCATATGATTGTAGTGGCTGTCCTGTGAGGACCACATATCTGTGAATAAACAGCTGTTAATAAGCTCAAAAACACAGGCCTACATCTTGATTTTTAAAAAGTATATCAAATATATTTATAAAAAAAAAAAAATCACAGCTGAATTAAAAGGCTTGAGCAGTGTGTGGCATGGTTAACTGTCAATATCTACAGGGGGATCAAAAATATAAATGAAAAAGGAAGGTGATGTTTTAGCAAAACAGTTGGTAAAACTTTGTACATTTGGTCAACCAAGTCATTTCTCACAGATGCTAATCTGAAAGTACTGGTGGACCCTGCACCTGTTTAACTAGCCTGTTTTATTAAACCAGACATGGCAGTAGCTGATGTCCAGTTATAACGTGCTAAAGGAGTTATTGCAAACTTTTTCACATTACACTCTAACTCCTCTGCATCACATGTTGGCCAAGGTGGTCAGTAAGAGGAAACTTATTGGTTACAAAGAAATCGCAGAGGGCTCATTTACTTGCTAATACTAGCTCTGTTTCCACACAGATGGGTAGACGGTAACAGATCTCAGAACAGTAAAAACAGAGGCAGCTTGTCTAGCACGCTGGTCTCCCATCAGTTTCCCATCAAAGACCAGAGGTTTATCCACAACGTGCATGTGCAAACAACCAGAAAAGGCTGCTGTCATCTCAGATTGACAAACTCGAGCCATTGTTATCGGGACAAAGACACGCCCATGAAATCACACCATACAGAGTCAAATGGGATCCAAGTCAAGCAGAGTTACTCCTGCTTCCAGAGACAATAGCCAAGTACAGCCACAAGATGGCAGTAATTTCAAGGATGGATGCAAACAGGGGAGATGCTTTACGACAGAAAGCTGTTTGAGATGAAATGCTAACCTGAGATGAAAGAAAAGAGATGGCTTTCTTTATGTTTCAATTGATGTCTATTTTAAGATTTCACTGGACAAGCACTGATTGCCTTGCTTGCCCTGATGGAATGCCCCTGATCCATATTACAATGTATACAGTGGTGTGGCAATTCTTTAAAAGGGGATTGGCTCTAGAGACATAATGGTGATATTTTATTATGTCAGTCAGTCATTCAGTGAGTTTATTCCAGATAGACATGCAGTGCTTTAATTTGCTGCAAAATACTTACAAAAGTTTGATTACCCATCTGAAATTCCTATAGCTACTTTGTGTTTGAAGCTGCTTTTAAAGCTAATATACAACCAGGAAACATATGAGCCAATCATGTTATTGCACTGTGAACTACAGAGTAGAGGTTCACGACAGTTTCAACTGTGTGCTGGTCATCATAGCTACTTATAGTACAGATGTAGGTAAGTAAGCTTACTGTAACCATAACATGAATTAGCACGGCATTTAATGGGATGAGCTAGTGACACTGCTGTTAATGAAGCTGTAGTATAATATAACTTTGCAAATGCATAGTAGAAGTACATTACAACTTCTATGAAAAAAAAAATGTTTAAACTTGGGACAGAGTCACCAAACCTTAAGTAGTTTTTTATGATGTTTGTCTATACATGTAGTATTTATGTCCCGGTGTCCATTGAAATAAAAGTTATGGCTCCTTCCTTTCAAAATAATGCCCTGAGTGGCAACTTGCTTCTTGAAGGACCTTGGTTGTAGTCAGTAACATTCAGTGAACTGGTGAATTAGAAACAGGCTAACACAGGCCCCTTAAGCAATGTGTGTTAAAAGAAAGAGAACTGATTAAAAGAAATAAAACAAGGCATGAGAGTTGCTGCCACTATTCATAATTCACTCCTTTATCTCTCAGTAGAGTTCCTGCAAATCAAAAGCTACCGGCAGCTCGCTGATTGACTTTTGAAGCACTGCCTTCGCTGGCAACAGGTTACTTGGCATCCTTACTGAACACAGACCCTTGAGATATTCAGCTGAAGGAAACCTTTGAAGTACTTACTGCGGTTTGTAAATTGATGAAAACCTTAATGGCAGCCATGACGCCAGCAAAGAGCAAAACAAATACGTGATTCATCTTCAGTGGTCCTGAAGTAATTGTTTCAGAATGCTTTGTCCTTGAGCCAGTAAACTCAGGTTGAATAGATATAAAAAGATGCAAGTTTGGAGCAAACATATGTCTTGGGTATAATATGTAATGTGTATATGGCTGAATAATCTGATTGCACCTTATGATTGTTTTGAAAATTACTGTATTTTTTGCATATATATTTATGGAGGTTTGTTTGTGTATACTTTTATTGACCAAGTGTGGCTGCAGGGTGTAAGAAAACTTGTTTAATAACTAACAGGCCTGCGTAGCTCGTGGCAATCGGGGGAATGTTTATTTTGATGGATAAGCCAAGAGCGACCAGCTGGTTTGAGTTGGGAACAATACTGGAGATTCAGCCAGCATATGGTTTTCATTTGAGCCTCCCTCCTCCTCATATTCTCAATCCCCTTTCTCCATCATCCGCCTTTCTCTCTCCACAGGCCACTATTGCATATGTCTTAATTTCCTGGGAATCTTGCTGTCCCCCTCTTTATCCCTCACCTCACCATCACTCACTGATTTTTATTTTATTGAGTTTTCTCTCACCGTTACTTACTCTCAGTACAAGCCCCTGAGGATTGGAGCTGATAAAGCACTAAGTGACACATACAAAGTGCATGATGTTTTATTGTTAAATATTAATACCACAGAAAAAGTTTGGTAATCCTTGAATTACTAACCCTTGTTCTCCATTGTACAATCTCTGGGAGAGCAGAAGGGCTTATTGGCCCCTGTAGCATCTTCACCCTGCATATCTTTCTGGGAGCTACACTGGGAATAAAAAGCGCAATAATGAAGACTTTGCTTTCATTAAGTAGAATAGTAAATCTTGTATCTGCATAGGCTTCCACATTTAATTGTGTGTAAAATCAAATATGATGTTAGCTGGATGAGCCATGTGGCTTTGTCCCTGCATGCATGGATGGGTATATGCACCACTAAGCTCCTGTATGTGTGTATATGCATTGCCCACCTATCTTATTGTGCCACAGTGCTGGGTGTTTGATCAGCTCAAATTTCTTCTGGTTCACCTTGTAGCCTGTGGTCAAACTCCTCTCCCTCTGTGGTCTGCCTGTGGTCAGTGGTCTCCTCAAACAGGATCCGCTAAAGTGCTTTTTTCCCCTCAGTTTCCTGTTTTAAACCTCCATGCACACAAAAGCACAAACATCTAAACACAAGCCTGCATGTGAACATGCATGCATGCACATCACATACGGGATGTGAAGGAATTTGGTTCTGTGGTGAGGCCATTGTGAAATGGGATATTTCAGGCATGAACCAAAGTGCTTCAAGATTTATATTTTGTTTCTAGGCAATGCCAGTCTACATGGAAATTGGATGGTCCACCACTTTGGTCCAGAATAAAATATCTCAACAGCTTTTTAAGGAATTTTTACAACCCAACTTAAGAGATTTCTTGACTTTTCCCTATGTCCAGTAGGTTCATATTTGTTCAGATGGGTGAAACAATTGTTGAAGAATAATAAAAAAAAAAAAAAAAAAGGCCTTAAAGCCCATGCTATATGGGCATTGAAACTGACCGGCAGGAGTCCCTACATCAACAACAAGAGCACCAGCTTTGGCAGGCCAGTAAGAGTGCTTCAGCCCATAACCCCAGTGGGATCCATAATTGCACAACAATGGGGTTTGACATTAAAGTTTGTGCTGACAGATGCATTTTGACAGTTTCACGTTGAGCAGGAAAAGCTCTGGCAAATCGGAACCATAATCTTTTTACACACTTACATGTGTCTGTGTGTGTGTGTGTGGGTGTGTGAATGAGTTTGAACACTGCTGAAGGTTCAGCTCAACCTTACTGTACTTACCTTAGGGATTGGAGAATTAGGTTTCATTGGAGCCATATTTGTGTCCTGAAATTATTGTTTGAATGTTTTAAATTAAATTATGTTTTGGGTCAAGCTAAACCATGATGAGTGAAGTCAGACTAACAGCCCCTGGGTCCAAATGACACACACACACACACACGCACGAAAAAGTAAAAAAATCAGAGTATGTCATGTTGCTCAATCTGTGTTGAATTTGAATTTTGTGTTGAGCGTTCATTACTGAATTAAGAGTCAAAATGAAAGCGAGCAAGTTTACAGAGGGAAGAAAAAGGGGGGAGACGTGGGGTGAGTTCACCTCTGGTCTATTTCGTGAGAACTTATTATTTGACTGAAAAAAAAAGAAGCACAGCATGAACTGTTCCACTTTTTGTTTATGTTCTTGGCTATGCCTTTGCTTAGCCAATTTAAATACCTTGTCCTAAAAAAAAGATACATCATACAAATAAATATACAGAATATGCTCACATACACTCATAGAATTTCTCTCTTTTAACTCATAACTAAGTTTATTATTAAGCAATCAGATTGAGGTTTGATTTATTCTCTTTCAGTGTACAAACAAACAAGAATTTGATTCTGATTGAATCCAGATTCCATGTGGATATAATTTTCCCTGACAAATATCTTCCAATAATGTTTTCCATTTTGTGGCTTTTATTTCAATACTAAGCAAGATATCAAAGTGTGGTTAAGTGTGTAAACCCTACACAACACTTTCTATAGCATACATATACACAACACGACACAGTAAAATACTGATAATTGTTCCTTTAAGTAACTATACAAGCACAATCACATTAATTCAAATGTTCCATTAATCATTCCCTCATTTGACCTTTAACTAGCACAAGCCTAATGTTTAGTTGCATCTCTGTCATTAGTGCTAATGTGTTTATGTCTTAGCAGAGGCACGAGTGTTCAATTAAGCTACTTAGTGGTTCACCTATAAAATGAGTAGGGTATAGTTGGTCCATGCTTGGCCTCTACATAGAGATCACACACGACGAAGACAGCAATAAAATCCCAGTTAAATTATTCCCACAGGTAGTACTTGCAAAGTTCTCTCCTTGTTGAACATGTTCACATTTCCGTGCATTAGTTTGCTACTATAACAGCATGTTTGCTATGTGTATGCCTTTGTATGTTTAATAACATGCAAATGTTGTATAGTGTTTGTGTAATGTAGCTACCGTTATGGGAAATGGTGTTTATCCCAACAGCATTAAATAAACAGCTTGATATTTGGAGAAGTATGATTGTTCACCTGGGAGTGGAAATAAAAAGAACCAATTTTAAGTAAACTTATGAAATTACAGCCTGCAGTTACATTAGGCTAATTACCTGGAGTTTTCCCATACAAAACTCCAGGAATCCATGGTGTGCAACCAAAAAATAGCCAGGCATGTAACTACAATTATAAATCCACAAACTGTAACTACAATTATAAATCCATAAATATGTTGTTTATTATGCTTATATTTTAATGCACCAAACAATAAATATATAAAGCTTTAAAGATGATGACAGGTGGGTGTTGTTTCTTTTGGACCTGGTTAGTTTTCTCTCTCTGTTTCTAATCCTTGTGGTAAGCTAACAGGCTGCTCATAGCTAACTGGTCATGTTCAGTGTTTGGCGTAACATATTGCAAAGTACTCAGATAATTTTTTATTGCAACAAGTAATGTAACATGGTAACTTTGCAATTCAAGAAATCAGTTATTTATTAACTTTCAAATAAGCAATCTGTTACTGTTAAAATTTGACCACATTTCCCCTTTCCTGTTATACCAGTAAAACAACAAAAGGCATTTGTTTTTGTTTCCTTGCACTCATCACCAGGTAGCTTAGCATTAGAGGAAGGAACTCAGGTCAAATTCAAATTTTGTCTGCGTGATAGTATATTTCTCTCAGCCTGTGAGCTCTACTTCAGATTTAATGAAGCACCTGCAAACACCTGCAAATATAGGCCAGCTCCATAACACAGATGGCAAAGAGGAGAATGATGACAAAGCTTTTAGTTGGATAAAGTTGCCACTTACAAGGAAATTTACAAGCTTCTTGTAAACTGTGGAGGAGATGTAGTCAGTATCAACTGCTATGCAATGAGGTAAGGTCAGTATATTCAAAGGTATAAATGTGAGGTTACGTACACTTTGGACATTGTAACCAAAATGTGCAATGAACTGCACGGCTCAAATGCACCTCATTGGGTTAGTAAGTGAACGCAACATTCATAGGGTCCCACTTCCAGTGCTGATTCACTGTCTTCAGTTCAGTGATATATTTGCAACATTCTGGTCTGAGCTTTTGCTTCAGTACAAAATAGCCGACATAAGCACTGCACTTAATGTTATATGCATGGCAGCCTGTTGCTTACAAGAAAAGTCGATAGTTTCAGATGCCCTAACAATATTTCAGTGTTCCTTTAATATGATTCGCAGCTGATCTGAAAACAGTCACCAGTGAAGGGAGACTAACTGTCTAAAGCTACTGATTCAGAATGGTCTGTTTACCTTGAAGATATAATGACAAAGATTTTTTCCTACAAACTGAACACCTCTGTAGCTTTATATTAAGCACACAGACATTAGGGTACTATTACTCTTACTAATAATAATACCAAAATACTCCTAAATAAAAGTGCGTTATATAACAGAGAGCTATGGGTCACTGTACCTGCTGCAGCCAGTGGTTTATTAGGTAAGCACAGAGATAATTAGAGCACAAAGACTGTATAAACAAAATATTGTACTGGCCAGACATAAAGGCCAATAATCCACTGCTTGACTGCTTGTGGTAGGTCTAAGTTGCTCTGTTTTGTATAATTATTTCTGCTAGTGTCTGCACTAAATCAAGATGTTTTATTCATGCAAATCAATGAAAGCTGACCAAGTCTTTGAGATCACCCAAGTTAGATAATCCATCATTCTTTAAACATGAAGGCTTGCTTTGCTTTTCTAAAGTTTCTCTTCTATTGTTTCCCCAACCAATTTTTTTTTCCACTGCACATATTAGATTACTGTCAATCACAAGGCACCCACAGGAATAATGTGTTCAATAGGACATATAATCCTCTAAACATGTTGTCTCGTTAAACTTAATAACCATGGATTTTTAGAAGCTCCCTGTTACGAAGCATCTATTTCAAGCTAAATGTGACACTATTGATTGTGTTTAATATAGCATACCTGTTGTACTTTTGAAATGAACTGAAGATAATATAACTGGGCAGAAGTCATGGGAAGAAATAAATGACACTAATGGTGGTTTAATCTGTGCTTCACAGTCAAAATGTGTTTCATGGGAACTACAGAAGGTTCCGATTTCTGGAGTGGCTTCTACCTCATCAGTGACTGCTTTGCTTTCAATAATGGACTTTTTTTTCTTGGCATGGAGCAGTTACTCCCAGAATCTTGTCCTCTCTGTTTTTGTTCTCCACTCGCTTTTGCCCCTTTGTCTCTGCTTCTGCTGCATGGACAGAGAAAGCTGAGCCAAACAGTAACAGGACAGAGCGTTCCTCATGGTCTTGCCAGCTGTGGGGTCTTGATTTGTAACCCTGGGTGTTCTGCCTTTACTATACACATGCATTTGTTAGAGTTTTATTTTCATTACTGATACACTATATTGCCAAAAGTATTCACTCATCCATCCAAATCATTGAATTCAGGTGTTCCAATCACTTCCATGGCCACAGGTATATAAAATCAAGCACCTAGGCATGCAGACTGCTGCTACAAACATCTGTTAAAGAATGTGTCGCTCTCAGGAGCTCAGTGAATTCCAGCGTGGTACCATGATAGGATGCCACCTGTGCAATAAGTCCAGTTGTGAAATTTCCTCGCTACTAAATATTCCACAGCCAACTGTTAGTGGTATTATAACAAAGTGGAAGCGATTGGGAACGACAGCAACTCAGCCATGAAGTGGTAGGCCACGTAAAATCACAGAGCGGGGTCAGAAGATGCTGAGGCACATAGTGCGCAGAGGTCGCCAACTTTCTGCAGAGTCAATAGCTACAGACCTCCAAACTTCATGTGGCCTTCAGATTAGCTCAAGAACAGTACGTAGAGAGCTTCATGGAATGGGTTTCCATGGCCGAGCAGCTGCATCCAAGCCTTACATCACCAAGAGCAATGCAAAGCATCAGATGCAGTGGTGTAAAGCACGCCGCCACTGGACTCTAGAGCAGTGGAGACGTGTTCTCTGGAGTAATGAATCACGCTTC
>VUQI01030134.1:0-25818 GCA_015106735.1 Paratilapia polleni | reverse complement strand
GTGACCATCCATCTTCCTCTTGATCACATTCCAGAGGTTTTTGTATTTGGAATTTGGGAGTTATGTTGTCAGTAGTTTATAGAATAAAACAAAAATGTTCATTTTACTCAAACATATAGCTATAAATAGCAAAATCAGAGAAACTGATAATTTTGGAGTGGTCTCTTAATTTTTTCCGGATATATATATCAGCCTATATATTGAATTTTTAAAATCACCAAATATCTGTATCAGTCTTAAGAATCCTAAATCAGTCAGGTTCTAGCTTTCATGTCTAAAATGTTACGGAGTATTTTCAACAAGAGGGGTAAGACCAAACAAAATGAGAATTGTGAGGGTGTATTTGTTGAACAGGGTTGCTAAAAAACACTGAGCAGCCAAGTTGTGTCACAGTGTAATCCTCTGTAAAATCCCAGCATGACATATTCACACTTTGGCACACTATGGATCAAAATATTGAATTTAAAGTGTTTCTTAGTGAGCTGAGATGCCACTTAGGAGATTTTGCTACCCTAACAATAGTTTCACTGTGTTTCAAGTGCAAGTTATGCGAACCAACTTCTCACAGTATCTCATATTTACCATGCAGACATAAGAGTAGTTCAAGTTTTGGTAAGCAAATAAATATATGCCACAAAATGTTGTAATGACTGCTGCTTCAATACTTAAATTATTCCTAAGCACACAAACCTAACTCTTATATTGCATTATATTCACTTTTTATTAACATCTATGGACACAGGGGAAAAAACAAATGAAAACTGGAACTTTTTGGACCAAATACAGTTTGTTAAGCTGAAATGACCCTTTTGTATCAAGATTAATGTTTAATATACATCAGTGCAAGAGTAAGAATAATTTAATGTGGTGAAGACTGAGTAAATACAGTAATAGCACCATAGCCCAGCAAGTTACTGTGGAATCTTCTTTTTTCTATAACATTTACATTATCCATGAATCTGTTCAACGGTGGCATCAACTTCTTTTCAAGGTAATGGCCTTGTAGATTCTGACAGTGAAAAGCTGTAGCATTGTACTTTATGGTCTGTACCAGAAATCAATTCTATCTACACAGCCAGGCACATCGGCTAACAACCACAGAGCATCCCAACACATAGATCACTCACTGCACAAAGAGAAAAACCCTGCAATGATGCATGTGTGTCTGTCTGCATGTGTGTATCTATGTGTAGGTGTAGGTGGTGGTGGGTGGCCTGCATTGGCGTGTGTGTTCATCCATGCAGGCATTCATGCAAACAGCAATGAACCCTGCAGAAGGGCTTCCTGCCACCAGATCCACATCAGCCTTATCAAAGTTACCACACAAGATTTACATACTTAAATAGAGTCAAGTCCCAAAAAAGGTTTTATAAAATGTTTTATTCAGATAGGAATCGAGAACCAGTACCAGTTTTTCCAATCTATCCAAATTGTATGCCTCTAGGGTTAGCAACTCTTTCTATTAAAGCTAGCATGTTTTTTTCCTGACAGTTGTACAATGGAAAAATGTCTATCAAACTCCTGGCAGTGGAGCTTCTGCTTACCTGAGTCACAGGCAAGCATTTTTTCAGATTTAGAAATGCTGAAACAGTTGCACTGATATTGAAAACCTGTGTAGTGTTACTTTTTTCCACTTATAATACAGAACAAACTCAATTATGGCAATTGTAAATCTTATCAGTATCCATCCCCAATCCTTTTCTTCTCTTAATCTGAATCACCAGAAGCCCCCACAAGATAACGAGTGGTGCTTGGTCACCCATATATATTACTGCTAAATTATGGAATTTGTTTTAAAATAAACCACAAGGGTTTTAATTACCCAGAAGTATTGGAGAGCATTACTTATAAGCTGCATCTCTGACAAGCAAGTAAGTGGATAAATAAGGAAGAAAGTCATTCCCTGGGGCTGACTTAGTCAAAGATTCCACTTGATATTCCCTAAGATGACAAATCCTTGTTTGCAGCATACTTGTTTCAAATAAGAGGCTGATAGAAAGAAATGTCTCCCTCCCATATCTGCAACCTACCAGCTGTCAAACCAACAACTTCTCTTGCCAGAGGATTAAGACCCAAAAGGTGGGGAGTGACTGACACAGGGGGAAGCGCTCGCTCTCAACTTCCTTTTGAACTCTGGATGAACTCTCCTTGTTTGGATGGGAGATACAAGACAAAGCCTCTTCACTCGAGAGAGATGAAGTATCACGACTACCTCTAGACTGACACAGCAGCTGGCAGTACCTGTCTCTTTGTTATGTCTCAGATAAAAACGAGCTCCTAAGATACAAATAGGACATACCACAACATTTTAAGAGTTTTCATTTTTTTGTAGTAAGAGACAATTTCATTGCTTGATGCTTAAGTAAGTAATTTGAAACTTTTTGGAAGTCTGTCTGGCTCAAGAGTAAAAGGTGTACTACCAAGAACACTAATAGCACCATGTGGGGTTTGTTCACAACAGTATGGGTCAGAGTCTATAATACTGATTGCTAGAAAGTACTGCCAGTTTATCCAATCTTACTTCTTACTACACATTTAGGAGCTCAAACAAAAAGCTATTCAAGAACAGATCTTTACAATACAGCACAGGCAAAACATAAAAAAAAATGAAGCAGAACATGACTAAATCAGATGATATCCAAATATAGAAAACAGGAACAAATATAACGCGCTGCAAAAAAACACCAATTACAATATAACTTTTTTGGTCGAACGATTAAAAGTGATGGACATTGCTAGGACACGGTTGTTATTTTTATGCCTATATTAGGCATAGCTTGCTGAGATCATTTTTAGTGCAACAGGCATCATTATCTATAGTAGTTAGTAGCTGCACAGATTTTTTTTTTTTTTTTTGTCTACATGTTGCACCTCTGTTGTTAATTTAGTGAGGATGTTTTCCTAAGGCCTAGAGACCGGTGAGGGACCCCTGGCAACCTCATGTTGCTAGGCAAAAACATGTACTCCCTGACCGGTCAGTGAGTGTTTGCTGGAGGCTGCTGGCTGTTGTTTGTTGAATTCAGTTGCAAAGAGGGTGATTGCTTTGGTTGCTAGCAGACTGCCACGGTAGTTTCCATGGAAGGTTACCAGGGAATCACTGACCAGTCTCTAGGCCTGTGTGAGCCATTGATTTCACAGCGACTGCCAGCAACCACTCGCAGCCGGTCGGGAAATACTAATTTTTCCCTAGTGACCAGTGGGTGCCAGGTGGTTGCCACCTGTCTCTAGGCCTGTGTGACTGGGGCCTATTTTAGTTGTGTTTTGTCTGCTTTCATGTTTTCTCAAGCTGCAGCGCCATAGTATCAAAAATGATAAAAAATTAAGAGGAAAAGAAAACAATATCAGCCATAAATTTAAAGTAACAAATACCTCCATTACATTATGATTACAGAGATTACAGATTACAGAGGTCAAAAAAAGGTGACAGATTGTCTTTGGATGAGAGCTTACAAAGGAGTCAGTAACATCTGTGTAACACACTTTTTCCTCTTTCCTTTTCCTCCTGCTGATTGATAAGGCATCTGCCTTCTGCTGATAGATTCAATGGGCCTTAAACAAGCATGGTAACATATTGAACATGTCACATCCTAAATTTTGGGGGTCATGTGATCTTGGATTAGGGTCACATAGGCTCAATGAGAGTCAAATGATCCCTTCAGATGCAGTAACTCTACACAAAAACTAGTGTTCGATAGATTCACTTGCATCTATCGAACACTGTTCAGAAAAGAATTTCAGATTTTCAATTCACTTAAAGTCAATTAACAATGCAGGGAGACTGCAGATAGCTCTCAACCTCTCTTCTAATGTCAACTTAGAGTGATATGTCTTCACTACATAACAAAACCTGCACCACAGTAAGCTACAGGGCTATTGTAGTACTATGTTGATCATTACAAAGAAAAGACCAAAACAGGGCAGATCCTTGAGTAGAATAAGTAAAATACATCTCTCTGCCTGCCAACATGGCTTGTTAGACCCATAGCCTTTTTCTTATGTATTTTCTGTCCAGCCAATTATTAAATATGAATTAGCTAATCTGCATTCATAGAAATCCTTTAAAGGACTTTAAGCTGACAAAAAGGGGTTCCGTCTTTATATCTCAGAATGAACATTATTTCCCTCTTTTCTGAGGTTAAACCAGCTGTGACAAATCTGTAAATGCTTTAGTTTCATGTAAATGAGCAACTTTACTTCAGCTTGCTAGTTAAGGTGTGACATACTGGTGCAGAATACTCAATGCACACCTGCACTTTCTTTAACAGTTAGCTACCTATTTTTTGCTTGGAATGGAATGAAAAAGAACTTTAATTTATGGTTGACTATAACTGATTCAAGTTTGTGTCATCAAAATATATCTGAGCGTTATCACTGTAACTTATGTTAACTTATGCACACATTTTAACCAATGTATATGAACTGAGAACTTAGAGCAACAGCTTTGCAGTTTAGTTTAATATCTAGCCACCTGTATTCTGGGGCAAATATATAATATTCTTAGAATTTAAAGACTAATTCTGTTTGTGACAGACACATTTCTATTAAAAAAAAAAAAAAAAAGAACTAACGACAACCCATCCACCACCTTCAAGCTCTGTTCAATTGCTAAACAGCATAGCTAACCTGACACCATAAGTCTGGGAGCATTTTCAAGCCTAAATGCATCAGAAAAACTGACATTCAAGTCATTTTTTATACTAGATAACAGGCAAAACAAGTAAAAAAAAAATGTGGCTATGACATGTGAAAAACTAATGAGGTAAAGGATGAAAAGTACACCTAGACAGGCATTGTGTACCTGTGAAAACAGAACCATAGGCAGTATTTTTAGCCTTGCTATAAAAGCGAAGGTCCTCACACTCACAGACACAGACATCAATTTTTACACTGTGTATGCATGTATCTGTCTGTTTACGTACATTAGTGTAAATAATGTTTCTTCCCCTTCAGCATGATGCCAGGCCTGTGATGACACACACACACACACACACATATCTTCTAACCAACACCCTCTCTCTTCCCTCCCTCCCTACCCCATCCTCTCCATCGACTGTGCCAGTCCTCCTCATATGTCAGCCTCACACTGGCACTGCCCTTCCTATCCACTGGAGGCTTTATCCAATTTGTCAGGGTTGGCATACACATGGCTCAAGATGCCTCTCTCTCTCTCTCTCTCTCTCTCTCTCTCTCTCTCTCTCTCTCTCATGCTCCTTCCCTCCCTCCCTCCCATGCTCCTTCCCTCCCTCCCTCCCATGCTCCTTCCCTCCCAAGTCATGCCGCTCCGAGACAGTCTCGCCTGTGCCAGCGGGCATTACGATACCTGATGGTGGGGCCCACCTGCCACCACTGTGACATCTAGGCTTGCCCAGTCTGCCTCTTCAACCCAGCAGGCACCAGCTGGCTGGACAGTCTGCGTGCTGATAGATGGACAATTGGAAGCTGGATGATCACTCAGAATCACAAAAGCCAGACCTGATTAACTGACTAGAACAAACACAAACACAGCATTTTATCTGTTTATGCTGGCTGTTGATATTTAGAAGCAAAAACAAACACCAGGCAAGATAACAAGAACGAGGATGTTTTTTGGGGGTTTTTTTCCCCTTTGGTCATACACTCCTAGGATCTCCAAGTAGAAAATGTGGAAAAGTTTGCTTTGATTTATCATATGGAAATGTTATCTGTATATCTGTCTAAGTAATCTTAGACAGGATAATAATACAGTAAATGCACTCCCTTGTTAGTCATGACTTCATGCGTAAATGCTGCAACTCTGATAGCTTGCAAGTTATGAAACTTGATGTAATGTGTCTGTACCCATTGACCTCTGGCTCTCTGTCACTAGTAATACACTCAATGCATCCAAAGTGATCACAGCCAAAGAAAATGATTTCCCTGAAACCACTATTAGACAAGTATAAAGGTTAGGTGGTAAGTCTTAATAATAAGCTGCCCCAGACTTAAAACCACCAACGAGATTTAAGGGCTCCACTCCAAGCAGCATGCTAAGTACAAAATGTGGGAGGTGGATGGGAGTATTTAATACTCAAATAACTACCTCAGTGTCAACTGTGCATGAATAGCTCTGCACTCCCACTGATCCTTGTCTGTAAACATTAAACGTCAATGGTTTCGGCCAAGAACATAACATCCTGTGCGCTTTTCCAAGAGTGATATAGCAATTTCAAGGCAATGCCTCACAAACACTCTGAAACAACTCCCTTGACTGGTCCTTCTGAGCTGCTGGAAACCGTTTGACACATGAGTAGAGGCTTTACAGAATCACTGATCCGAGATCCTACTCTATTTGTCAGCTCTTAATCGGTTGCAGTGGGATATGTGCAAGGAGAAATCTGACCCCAGACCAGTACATATGTCTCAAAATGCTCTGAGGCAAGGCAATGCCTCTGCAGTGCTATGCAGTAATTCTATTCAGCCATACCTGCACGAAAAATACCCTTATCAGCTTTGGATGCACACACTTATGTATCCCATTGCAAGGATGAAAAATTAACACCCTGAAGAAGATGAACACTGTTTTGCATAACAATGCCGTTATTAAAGCAGTCATTTCTTGCTAAATTATCATTTATTTATTGTAAGATGGTGCAATATATTAACATTTAATGCTTGGTAAAGTTTGTTTGGATGTGCCTTGGGGATAATGAAAGATATTAATTCCAACAAATCAATTAACACCTCATTTGAAGACTTAATAATGTCTAAACACTTGCAGACACGCTTGCCAAGGAACAAAGATTGACATCAAGATTTACACCATCTCCACACAGTGGTGAAGCATTTTGCAATGATCACATGTAGTGTGCAACTCTGAGCTCAAAGAAAGTGAAAAGAGGTCCAAATTAGGTAAAATTCAAGTAATTTCAATCTACCACTTCGAGAAATGTGAGATGAACAGTGGAAATGTCATTATATCATTGCTGCTGCCGCAGCCCGTCGTTTGACTGTACCTCATTGTGAGTAATTGCTGACAAAATGTTAGGAAGCCCCGGAGCAGACCCTCCTTCTCCCCGGACCCCTCCTCTTTCCCCACTCTCCGTCATATCACATCATTTAAAAACCACTGGGGGGGCTCTGTGCCTGACGAGCACACACTTTCCTCATCTCCTATCTCAGCCTATTAGTAGCCATTCTCTGGGGCTACAGAGCAAACCTATCTGCTTCCACTGTGCAGTCTTATACACCAGCATCCCATCCAATGTAATTTCAGTATAGCCTAGATTCAGCTGCTCTAATTTCCCATTTTATTTCCTTTATGATCACTGGATCAGTGAAAACGGCACAGCTCCCAAAGATTCTCACCAACGTTATCAAGAGGAACAAGTTTGCTCTGATATGATTGAGCTGGGTCCCGTGACACACATTAAAATGAAGGCCACAGTTGCAATATAAAAACAATGATGTCCACCACCCACGTTCACCCACTAATGAAGCTTTTCATCAAATTAATGAGAGTTTTAATCATTGTTCACAGTAGTCTATCCATGTGGCGCACTATCCATTACACTGGCCCGTCTCCCTCATAGAGCTAAAGAATATTCCAAATCCTCTCGTGGATGTGGTAAAAGTGGCATCTACTTTGTACTTTTGCTCTTTCTCACCTCTGCCTCCACAGTTCTGCAAGACACAGCTCAGCATTTGCACTTCATGGCATCTGAATATGTGCAATGTCACCAATTTCTGAGGACACTTGCTCAAGCCATCTGCCGCTGTGTGTGAGAGTACTGTTAGCATTACTGTCCAGGAAAGGCAAGCTGGGGGACAAAGGGCAACAGAAATTTACATACCGGAGAGCTGCTCCAACTCATTAATGCATACTATGACCAACGGAAAACATCAAATATATATTGTAACCCTCACCTACCGAAATGCAATGAAGGGCACTGAATTGTCTATTCAGGCAAAGACTAAATAGTAGTAGTGGATAGTAGAGTTTAAGGATGTGGGTTAAATTAGTAAATGTTTTTTAATGTCAAACAGAACCACTGCTAGTGTCTCAAGGTCTGTTGGTAGCTCATGACTATCTGGACTTTTCTCCTGTGTTCAATAATTTGTGACAAGGTCAATGAGGCCTGTGCATGTGTGTGTGTCTGTGTGGGTATATGTGAAAGTGCTGCCACTACACACACACAATATGGTGAGCGCAAACTTGACATAACAACAGGACATCACACACCATTTTAGCCGCATCATTAAAACCACCTGCCTAATATTGTATAGATCTCCCTCATGCTGCCAGATCTTATGGGTCCCATGAGTTGTGGGGTGGGTGTTACACGGATCAGACTTGTTTCAGCTTCAATCAATTTGGGATCTGGGGTGTCTGGAGGCAGCATTACCTCCTTGGGTTCTTTCTTGTGATCTTTAAGCTGTTCCTGAACAGTTTCTCCAATGCGTTGGGGCACACCATCCTGCTATGGAAGGTCGCTGGCATTGGGAAATGCCATATGGCTTTTGTTTGGTCTGTAACAATGTTCAGGCGATGGTACATGTCAAAGTAACCCACAAGAATGCCGGGACCTAAGGTTTTCCCAGACTAACATAAATGTATGTTTAAAATGTTTTTGGGTTTTTTTTGTTTGTTTGTTTGTTTGTTTGTTTTTAGACCAAGCTAAGTCCCCCAATCCACCACCCTTTCTGGGCCAGTCCCAGGTGTCTGGCCTAACAACTTCTCCACTGGAAAGCCTGGTTGATGACTCTGCTTACATTTTATCAATGACCTCTAAGCATATGGTTATAGACTAACATCACTTATCTTTAACATCATTTATACAAAAGCACCTTCACCCACATGTTCATGTTTCAGCCTTATTATGAATTAAACCTGGGTCATTCAATTTGAAATAAAACCTTCATTTGGTGGTGATTCCTTATAAACATGGGATTCATTATGAAAGTTACTGCATTTGATGCCACAAGAGGAGCTAAATGAAGTTTGCCAAAGGCAGTTGTGGCGGATCCAATTTTTGTTGCACTTTTGAGAAATGCTCTGATGAGTAACCATCTGTTGGGTAACTTTGTCAAATAAATGACTATAAAACGTGCCATAAACATGAAACCTGAGGAGGGCTATCATTTTTCCTCACACAAGTCATTAAGTTTCTCATCGGCGAAGACAGAGAGGGATTCAAAAGCCATCTCCATCGACAAAAACACTAATGAGATTTGGTGCCATTTTCACAGTTTGAGGCAATTCATTGCAGTCTTTTATGATTGTATTACCACATTATAGCTTTCCTATTTTTGTTTCTTTGTTTTTCCAGTCACCGAGCGAGCGTCCTACACCAAATGCTTCTTTGAGTGACAGCAGCTTTACACCAATAGCTCTTCATCAAATCAATAAAAGTGTGTGTGTGAAATGGTATGAAGGTAATGGCATGTTGAAAAATGTCAAGTTTTCCAGACACTGTCTGAGGAGACAAAAGACAGCAGGAAATGAAATTCATGGAAAAACCTGTAATCTATATGAGGACATTCTACACTTGAATGACTGTGCAGGGATTTTGACAGAATCTCAACTTAATACAAATAAGACAATCGTGGAAGGGATTTCTGCACTTGGGCTTGATACAGCAAAGACAGTGACCAAATGTTCAGTGCCAGGACATAGTAACAACAGAAGATCTTGAGCTTTACTTCCAAAAATGCTATTCTTTGTCTTTTGTTTATCAAATATTGGATTTTTTTTTTTGTTTAGTTTTGATATGTCCTTCAATTTTACAAATAAACTAAGTTAAAAAGAAAATCATTATAATGTATTTGACCCCATGTATTTCCAGTGTTACTGATCTGAAATAACTAAGCACGTGGGACGTACCAAGTTTGGCACACACAGGCATTTGCCTTGTTGACTTCCATCTATCAACAATCTACCAACAAACAACATCTACCAACTATCAGCAAAATATCTGACTCACTGATGGCAGTGGACCTGAGTTTATCAGTTGCATCCCAAACATTTTGGAATCCTTACATCTGTGATCCAGTTTTATAAATGTGCATAACTGAATTTGTGCTCATTAAAAGGTAGTGTGATGAAAACTTCTTTCAGTTTTTATAATAAACATTTCTCTGTATTTCGGCACACAAGGGTGATTAAATAACCAAACGACATAGAAAAAAAGAAAAACAAAAAAAACGTCAGCATCAGCTATCAACAAAACTGTTATCATTCTTATTGGCCCATTAAATTCTCAATATCTGTACTAAGGACTTTCTCAAACTCTGAAAAAAAAAAAGAGTAGCAGCAATATTGCTGGAATGGCATCCTTTACATTTTAAAGTAACTAGTTCTGCCTATTCTGTATACAGCATACTGCATATTCAGTATATGTGCAATTCAAGAAATAAGAGGGCACATCACATGTTTTAGTGCAAGACCATGTACTTGCTGTACATTGGACGAATGCAAATGTCCAAGCTCCTCTTCTCAATGTTAATGAAGCATTTACTGTGCAAGTAGTGTCTCTCCAATATAGTGACAATTGATTGTTAACGCTGTACACAGAATGACAGGAGCCCCACTGAGCAGAAACAGATCTGCACTCACGTGTAAAAATTGCAATCACAGACCAAAGTAATTTCACTGAAATGCCATGTTACCTCAGTAAGCCTGAGAGATGATACCAGGGAAGTCAGCGTTAGGAACAGATGGTGTGTACATTTTCATTTTACAGCAAGTAAAAGATAGGGGCTTTAGATATTTCTATAGCTGTTTCTGAACTGCCTGGCACTCGCAGTGAGATTTGTAAGATGCCAATTGGTCCTTCCACATTGCTGGTAGAGAAAAGCTGTCACAACAATACATTGGCTTCAGACTGCAGATGTCATCCAACTTGCTTTAAGGTGTAATTACTGTAAGGTTAAACTAATACCTGTGCAGTTGCTGTTCTGAAGCACCAACACCTATTTCATTCCAATTCGAGTACTAGCTAATGGCATTAAAACCATGAGTAGGCTTGTTATGTCAAGGTTGCTCTTCTCTTCACCTCTAAAGGAGTAACTACTTTTTAAGCAAACAGCCTCCCGATATTCTTAATCCTTTTTAATGTCAATGGCCAAGGAGGCATTTTCGTGAACAGAATTAAAGAACATGACCAGTCTCAGTAGCATTTTAACATGCAGAGTTTGTCTGTGCATTAATGATGTATAGAGACAGCAAATCCTCTATGCTAAATGATATAATAGGCTCTACTCATTTCTGATTTCCTGGATAACACTTCCTGAAAGATAAATATATTTCAATTACCATGTGGATAAAATCTGTGATTAACTGAAATGATTATGCCATGATATCACGTAAACATTTTTGATGAGCTTCAGATAGAAAAGCATGACTTCTGTGTCTTGGCAATAAGCTCATGAATACTTGACTGGCCATGCTTGGCTAAGATACGCTAAGATACGCTCTATCCCAAATGTATGAGTCATTAAATACAATATGACTGACCTTTGAATGATTCATAAATAAACACTGTCATTGCTCACAAGAGATGGTTAGAATACAATAAGTGACAGAAAAATATCCACTGCTTTATCCAAAATGTGCATTCATTAACTGTCAGCAACTGTCAGTAAGCTCTGGGGCTGTTGGTGACATCCTACCGAGTATGCAAGACTCTGCTAGTGCAAGTAAATAAGAATAAGAATCAGTTTAATGTGCCAGCACTTTGAGTAATTACCTGTGATAATTGTGCCACATATAATCAAAGCAACCCCGACGGATCTAGTGTGTGGTTATACATGTCACACAGCAAGTGGAGAAAGAAGTTAGAGTGATTTTTTTTTTCCACCTCTATGCACCTTTATGAAGTGCATGCAGAGAATAAAAAGCCTCGACCACTATCAAAAAACTTCATAAAAGTCAAATAAAAGACATCTCAAAAATACCTCAAGCAAAAGGTGAACATACAGAAATATAGCAGTAGCAGCACTAGAATGGGCCTGTCATTCACCCTGCCACTTTATATAGTGGAGCTTGATGTGATATTTTCTCTCATACACAGAGAAAATGAGAATGGTGCCAATTGCGGCCACACACAGGCAAAAATTTGGGGTCAGTTTCATGGCTTCTCAGCATTTTTCTATATAAGCACTGCATCATAGTTAAATGTAGTCTGTTTAACTCCATGGGGAACCAGGAGGAGGATACTTGTGAGCTCAGAGGACAGACAACGTGTTAGGCAAAATGGTTTGAGGAAGATATGGAGGCTG
Source organism: Paratilapia polleni (assembly GCA_015106735.1). Classification (NCBI taxonomy): domain Eukaryota; kingdom Metazoa; phylum Chordata; class Actinopteri; order Cichliformes; family Cichlidae; genus Paratilapia; species Paratilapia polleni. Next base: position 13,584 of record VUQI01030134.1, on the reverse strand, counting down.
AATCTTGTATCCGTGTGTTTCATAAACAGTTGTGAGCCCATAATTATCTCATGAAAACTACAAAAAGACAATGAAGTACACCATTTTCTCATAAATTTGCAGTTGCTGGGAAGAATGGAACATGCAAATGTAAACCCCCAGGCAGGAGAAATGCAATTAAGGTAAGCTAGCCTGCTAGCAAGGTTAGTGCTGCTGGATGTGAAGTGCCAGATAGCACCCCCAACACAGCTTCCCTCAGGACTCCCACTCTGCCGGCTGTGCACTGAACCAGCGACCCTTACCACACACCTCCCTTCCCAACACAGCTACTGGTGATAAATTACCTAATCCCCCCCTATCCCCAGCCGTTTCTATTATACACCCTGGGCTTGTAAAGAACAGCTAGAAGGAGACAAAGGGGGTTGAAAGAACAGACAGCAAGAGGTGGGTGTGAAGCAAAATAAAAAAAAATAAAATAAAAAAAAAGACTTATTGACAGCGACACAATGACAGTGGGAAGATGTACAGGGCAAACAAAGGCAGGAACTGGCAACCATAATCTTCAGTATCAAAGGGACATGTGTGCATGTCATTTTTGATGTTGAAAATCCAGGGCACTCAGAACCACTTAGCACTGCATTTGCAGATAATTGTGTCTGACAAAATACATCTTCAGAGAGATCTACAGATAGGCGTCAGCTTCTCATAGTGTATCATTTCAGAAACACTGTGAATATCATAAGAATGAGCCACTGACAGTGTTTTTCTGCAGTCTTTATGATGTTTAAAGAATATTCACACAGATGAATGTTCATGAATGTGCTTCATGCACATCACTCAGCCATCATTTCAGCTGAGCTGAGAAGCAGCAACGAGGGACAATGACATCAGTGCTCAAACCCTCCCAGAGGAGTGCTTGTCGTCTCTCACACTGGCACACACACTGCTATGGAAACCAGCAAGAATGTGAGCATGCATCAGGGTTAAAGGGATAATGCAAGGCACATAAACACACAAAGAAACAACAAAGCTACAGTGTCAGTCCATTGAAAACAAAGCTGACACATGACCGAACAGTTCCTGACCAGCTGTGTAAGACAGCCCGTGTTCAAATTTTCCCCTATTAAAAAGCACCACCGAGGTCAACTGAGGACTAAATGACTCACTGTCATTGTTAAGGGAAAGTTTGCCAACAGTTTTTCAATCTAAGAGTGTGGTAAAGCAGGTCTATTATGGACTTCATTTTAAAAGTGTCTGAAAGAGATGTGGTTTCATAGGAGAGTGCTGCCAAAGCCTGGATGGAACGCATCCTATCAGACAGCTCACTGTACCAGCTGACTGCTACGGAAACAGCAAGAGTGTGAGAATATGTGTGTGCCAGAAGTTAAAGGTACATGGTAGCCCATGGGCACAAATTTAGCCACATGTGCTTATGCAGTCAACCATGTTTATGAATGTACTCAGAAACAAAAACTCCCATCTGTTTCCTATCTATATGTCAAACTGAGTACATAAAAGTTGGAAAAGGGCAAATAAAGCAGCTGCAGCACATACACAGAAGACGGCTTTCTCTACACACTGGGCAGCCATTCAAACAGCTCTCAGTAACAGTAACCCACGGCAACCCTAAATCCAGCCCCCTTTCCCTTCCTCCTCAAGAGACACAGATCCATTGCCCGGTTAGGGGAGAACCAGATGAACTAGCACACAGAATGCCTGAGAGTAAAGAGAGGCTGTAACTTTACCCACTCTGTCCTTACTGGAGTGCAGCACTACCCCCCTCTTAAAGGTTAAGGGGGTTAATTATTCAACATGAGAGGGGATTTTAAGGGAGAACTGAAAGTGGACACAAGTCAACAGAAACCCCTCTTTTGTTCAATTTATTCGCTCTCTCACTGACTTTGAAATGCATTCATTCCCATGAATAGAGGTATGAGTGGAGGCTTTTTCACTCTTGGATGTCCTCCATTATAAGCAGAAACACAACAGCACACTTAAGATACACACTGCAAGATTACACACAGCTGAATGAGAGTGCACTCATCCTTCTCCACATGTTCACAGCTTCTCAGTAAAAAGCTACTCTCACTTCACTCTCGGAGCGTCTCTCTTACCATTGTGGTTGTGCTGCAGGGTCTCGAGCATGCTGGCAGAGGAGTCTGTTGCTCCCAGCTCGGCCAGTCTGCGGCTGGTGGCGCTCAGCTCTGACCGCAGGTTGGTCACCTCCTGGCTGGCTGACTGAATGGCCCCATCGATGCGCTGGGCAAGCTGCTTGTTGTCATCCATCATTTTCAGGATTTTTGCCTGAGGAGGACAGGGGAATCCAGACAAGGTGTCATGCTGACAAGTTGACCATTTCCTGTGAAGGAAGGTGTCCCCGAATAAATTCCTCCCTTTTCCCTGTTCTGACTGCTCGTGCTCCCTTTTTTATGAGAAAGCCAAGTTAAATCCTCAAAGCAGTTAGTCCTTTCCCTTAAAGAGAGGCATCCGGCTCAGGGGAAATGTGTGTTTGTTGGAAGGAGTGTACGTTTTAGAGATTGTGTATGTGTGCTGTGAGTGTGTCAGTGTGCAAGCATGCCTGTGTGTGTGTCTGAGAGTTCTGTGACAGCATGAGTGTGTCTGTGTGTGCATTAGAGAGCCAGCACTGCCCCTGTGAAATGTGCTCCCCGCAGCTGACTGTTGAAAGGACACAGAGCATTGAGAGATGACAAGCGCCTTTTTAAATGGACTGTACCATTTGCAGAGAAAGTCGAGGGGGGGGAAGAGTGCTAGGACATCTAAGCACATGGAAATCAGAGTTTCTCAACACAGCTGTTTTCAGGAGATATTGTTCTGAGGCTCTGGGAATGTGTTTATGATTAAACAAACTCGCAGCAAATTACTGTAATCCTATGAAAACGAACTAAACACTGCAGCTTTTTTCTCTTTCTAACTTTCTGCATGCAAATCCTACACTGGACTCATGGACAAAGGGAAGGAAATCATTAGTTTGACAAAGGAGCAGTTGTGGAGAGAAAACAATAATAGTTATGCAAACAGAGTTTTTTTTTTTTTTCACATTATCACAGTGATGTATTCCTCCAGCAGACAAAGGCATTTTTGAAGCCCTGCTGTAATGTTTCAGGGAAGTTAAATATAAGAGACAAGCTGACTGAAGTTAAGGAGGAACATATTCATCCCTTGAAATATGCGCTAACATTCTGTTTGATTGAAACTTAATACATTTTGAGATCCATTAAGTCGAGTCAGATATTATTATACTAGAAGGGTTCGCTCAGTTAAGATTTGACATATTCTAATCTATGGCATTAAGCAGGGAGATTGTGAATGCAAGTGTAGGCTTCTTCCTGCCTACCCTTTAGTCTAAGAAAAGGGACATTTTGCCAGATTTTCCAGTCAGGCTTGTGAATTAAACCCGTTTTTTTTTTTTCTAAACCTAAGGCTGACAGACACATCTGGAAATGTCCTGCACGGTGTGTGATCAACGATGTAACACATAATGTTATGTATTTGTATCCAGAATCTATGCTGTGTCTTTATCATTTTAATTTTCCATGCATCTGCTGCGCAAAATAATACAAGTCTACAAGTACAGCAGCAGTCACAGTGATTCCCCCTGCTTATAGATAAGGCTAATCATTCACAGTGAATGGATCATTAATGTTTCTTTCTCCCCTTTTGCAGTACCACAGAGGGGTATTGTATCTGCAGTCACGGTGTGAAAACTGCTGCTCATATTTTAGAAGTACTGCAAGACAATGATATTACTTTCAAAATGTCAAGTATACGCCAGAAATCGAACAGGAGACAGATTGATACTAGAACCTTACAGTATAGAAAACCCTCACGATGAATCCAGTGTAGGCCATTTGTAAGACAGCAGAGCTGCCAGGGAATAAACATGTTTGTCAATAGCCATGGGATATGAATAGGGCTTAAAGGATTACACTGCCTTTTCATTGTCACTGTACATGTAAGCATATTTTGGGTTTATTTCAATACAGCATATCATGCATCAGCTTGGCACTTTTGTACATGAATATGGAATGTTGAGTCAACATCTTACATGATAAACCCAAAATAAAAACTACTACAATCAGTATCATTAAAGTAATAGTAACAGCAGTGCATCTTTCACAGTTGTCATACTATTGTGTTGACAAAATCTGACAAAACACACAGACAGTACTGTGATAGTATCATATTGTGAGTTACTCTGTGATTCCCCAACCGTAAATGTGCGAATATTTGACTTTCCAAATTTCCACTGTGCTCTTGGAAACAGTGGTCTCCATAATTCTCAAATGGAAGAATTCTGACACAACCAGGAGTCTTCCAAGAGGTGGTCGCCCAGCCAAACTGAGCAAGCAAGGGAGAAGGGCCTCAGTGAGAGAGGTGACCAAGAACCGGATGGTCATTCTGACTGAGCTCCAGAGATCCTATGTGGAGAAGTTCTAGAAGGAAAACCATCACTGCAGTCCTCCTCAGATCTGGCCTTTATGGCAGAGTGGTTAGACGGAAACCACTCCTTGGTGCAAAACACATGAAAGCCCACTTGGAGCTTGCAAAAACCCATCTGAAGGATGCTCAGATTGTGAAGAACAAGATTCTCTGGTCTGATGAAACCAAGATTGAACTGTTTGGCCTCAGTTCTAAACGTTATGTCTGGAGGAAACCAGGCACCACTCACCACCTAACCAATACCATCCCAACAGAGGAGCATGGTGGTGGTAGCATCATGCTGTGGGGGTGTTGTTCAGCAGCAGGGACTGGGAGACTGGTCAGGGTTGAGGGAAAGCTGAATGGAACAAAGTACATATCATAAGTAGATATCTTCAATGAAAACCTGTTCCACAGTGCTCAGGACTTCAGACTGTGCCGAAGGTTCACCTTCCAACATGACAATGACCCTAAGCACACAGCAAAGACAACACAGGAGTGGCTTAGGGACAACTCTATGAATGTCCTAAAGCGGCGCAGCCAGCGCCCTGACTTGAACCCTATCAAACATCTCTGGAGAGACCTGAAAATGGCTGTCCGACAGTCCCCATCCAACCTGACTGAGCTTAAGAGGATTCACAAAGAAGAATGGCAGAAAATCCCCCAATCCAGGTGTGCAAAGCTTGTTGCATCATAATCAAAAAGACTCGAGGCTCTAATTGCTGACAAAGGTGTGTCAACCAAGTACTAAGTAAAGGGCCTGAATACTTATGTAAATGTGATATTTCCGTCTGTTCTTTTTAATAAATTTACAAAAAATCTTAAAATTCTGTTTTCGGTTTGTCATTATGGGGTACTGAGTCTAGATTAATGAGAAAAAAAAATTATTGTAAACGATCGTAGCATCAGAGTGCAACATAACAAAAATGTGCACCACATCTTTAAAGTACAAAGACAAACTAATGTAATCTGAAAATGTGCTAAAGTTGAGTTTAGAAACGAAACCATGTATTTGGTTTTTAACAAAGAGCAGAAATTTTTCTTCTCTAAAAACTGCACAGTAACCTACAAACAACCATCATTAGACAAATAAGAGAGTTAGTGTCTTGTTAAAGGACATTACAGCAGAGCAAGGAGTATCATACTTAGGACTTAGAGTTGGCAGAACTGTAACTGCTAAATAAATAACACAAATTATGGCTGCACTACACACACGCCTTTGCAACTATGTCAGCAATCACCGGTTGTTGGACTGTTCTTAATACTGACACATCTCTAACTGTTTTGACACCAAGTACTCTAATGGTTAATAGTAAATTTTAGCACTTAAAATTAACCTCTCTGTATAGTTGTCTTTTCCCCTTAGGGCTGAGAAAACCTGCCTCAGTTCCCACCCAACACCCCAACACCATCCTGCATTTTTTCAGCTATAATCTGGTATTTGTCTGCCAAAGCATGCCCACTCACTCAGCAGTACAGCTGTGTTGTTATTGTTTCCCAAGGTTGTATGAACTAAGACCCCAACCTATCCTGCATGTGGTAAACACAGATCAGCCACGGCACTGCACAAGCCTGGGTAGCGTGCAACTGCTATGTACTGTAGCCTCAGGCACTCTGTGAGTGTGTGGGCCAAATATTGAGTTCCACATGATTTTCTCGAAAAAACTTAACTGACCGCTTACAATATGCAAGCAAGGAGATGGGGAATAACACACACAAACACACACAAACACACACACACACACACACACACGCACATCGTCCACCCGTTCATCCATCTGCCAGACACGAGTCACCCCTCCCTCTTAGTAAGTGAACATCATGTTGTTATTTATAGACGACCCTGCTGCCGCATATGATACATTAGTCACAGGGGAGGGCAGGCATAGACTCACACTTACACTCATTCTAACACATATACACAAGGGGGCTAATAATCCCTAAGTCATCTGATGTTCATTAATGAAATTTGGCTCTTGTCAAGAGCCCTAAAAGTCAATTGGGCCCTTTTGGGTAATCAAGATGCCGTGGTATCAAAGTCTGTAAGTGCATCTTTCTGTATATTCTAACATTACACTGGAGTATGTGCATAAAATCTGGATATACTGTATGCAGCTATGAACATCAGGGATAGTCATGATTGTCAAATTTTCAAACAGGCATTAAATTATAAATTTTTTCCAAAAATCAAATGTAATTTTTTGTGTTCAGTTATGTATTCCTCCCTGTTTTTGCCAGCGCCTGGTATTAGGTAATGTGCTACTACCACCAGAAGATGGCATTAATGTGCCTAGAGGCTATGTAAGTAACTATGTGTTACCAGGCACCAGACCAGTAAAACGTGTGTGGCGCAATGAGATTAGACGCTAACGTACTAACAGGAAAAAAATATGCAAAGCCAAACACAACTACAAAATTTATGTGTAGAGCTTCTTCAAAAAATAGCCAAGTCCAGGGCAAATGCCTGCCAGGTGAAGCTAGCGTAATACTAGTCTACTAAAACTATACACAGTCATTTGAGAGCAGGTGGGTTTAGTGGGTTTAAAGAACAGTCAATAAGTTCTCATCCCTAATCCACAATTGTCTCATTATAGTAATATCTGCCCAAAAAAGGACGTAAACATTTTACAAAAGATATATATTGTAACTACCATAGTGTAGTGGTTTACATATTTGCCTAACAAGCAAAAGGTTGCTGGTTTGATTCCTGTAGGAGACACAAATCCCTTTGGGGCTATGTCAGGAAGGGCATCCAGTGTACATATCTACCAAATCAAACATGTGGAGCTACCTGCTGTGGTGACCCATTGTGACAAGGGAGCAGGTTAAAGTAGCTTACATATTGCAGCCAATACCATATTTTACCTGACAAAGTGTGCCATTATGTTGTTACAAGGGCTTATTCATGTGGTAATTTAAACATGATGTTCTTTTAGAACAGGCAGACAAAGGTTACACAGGTTACATGTGACTGTGGATTTCCACATGCATTAATATCTGATTCACCTAAAAAAATAAAAAATTAAAAATAATGCATTTCCTTCCCCCCTACTAAAATGACACAAAACATTTACTGGCCTTGCAAAAAAATAAACTCCTATATAATGAATGGGGAAAGACCAATAACATTTATTTAAATGGACTTCGGGACATAAAAACGGCAAGTATAAAATCACCAGTCAAATCTGATTGCAACTTTGCTCCAAGGCTCAAAGGTTTTTTAATCATCCCTGCAGATTATACTTCTACTACACATGCACAAAGTTTCATGACATTACAATCTTATTTATTAGAGCCCGAAAGATATAGGATTTTTAAGACCGATACCAATACCGATATTTGGTGGTTTAAAAATCCAATATTCTGAGGTGTCAGAATTTTTTTCTTTTTTTTTCCCTTTCAGACACATGAAACATTTGCAGATTTCCCTAACATTAGTTATGTGTAGTTTATTTATTTATTTACTCGGTTACACATTTGCATGACTCTGCTCGGCCCAACTAGTTGTGTTTTGCATTCCAAACATGCCTGTTGCAAATAGGGAAGCTGCAGAGTGCCCCCTGGTGGACAAACTATGCAACATCAACACTCATAACATGGTTGAAGGGTGCTTCTCTCATCTCTTCCTTACTTTTTTCATTTTCAGCTATTGACTTATACATGCCGATACCAATAGAACGGCAAATAGCTATTATTGGCCAATAAATTGGTCGGGCTCTATTATTTATGGTTTAATCAAAAGTGTCAACACAATCAAGGTCTTTGCCTCTGCACCTGAACAAATGTGATGTCAAGTCACGTTATCCAGGAAAAACAGTAAGTTAACTTACATACATCTGTGATACGATAACAAGTAGCTATACTTGTCAACACACAGTTGAAACTGTCATGTATCTCAACGTCCATCGGTGCAAACAATGGCATTGATTCATATGCTTCTTTCCTGTTTAGCTATTGATTAGCTCTTTGGCGGTTGGTGCAGAACGGCCATTTTTTTTGTGTGTAACTGGTTCAAATTTATCCTCATTTCCTGTTGGTTTGTTGTGAGCTAACTTCCAAACATATGAACACATAAATTTGTACATCACATAAAGACACCATCGTGTCTTGAATGTGTCTGCTGGTCGGTGGAGTGAATCAGGACCAAGAGGATCAGTAATTAGTGGATGTGCTGGGAGTTTGGATTACCATATGAATAGTGACAGTAGGCAATGGGATCAGTGCTATATACCCATTCTTCATTGTGCTGCAGCTTCCTGCAGGCAGTGTGCAGCCAAGTCACTGGAATCAAAAAAAGTCATATAAAAAAAGTTTCAGCACAGAAGTCTGTATGCAGTAGTTTTTTAGCCTGGATGATTACATTTTTTACTTACTTGGGCAAGATTTTGTTGTTGGGCAATAACAGTCAAGACCCACAAGTATTCACTGGCGTGGTATTTGTTGCCTGGCAACAACAGAAACCGAATTCAGCTGTGGTGACAAAATAAACTAAAGAAAATTTCTACATCTGTTACAACTCTTGACAGTGTTTACTTATGAAATGTTTTAAGCGAGTTTCCTTTTCTCTGTTCTCAACTTAAAAGCATTATGTGGAAAAACTCAAGCTCTCAAAGCACTGAACAAGTGTAACTACATCTCAAAGAAAAAGGCAACTATTTTGCTACAATTAAATTTGACGGTACTATTTTGTTATTTGCCCTTGCTCTAGTACAACAAATGCATTAACTTAGCTTTTTAGATCAATTTCTAAACAGGTATAAATGATAAGATAAAACAGAATGTTTATAAATTTGGTGTAAATCATTTTACTTTTTTTTTACGGAAGCTTACAGTGGTATGTGGAAATGAAAATTTTCTGTATGTCTGTCCTTTGTCAATCACCTGTCAATCCGACAGCATTCAAAGGATTTTATTTCTGTATTGCTTCATATAACTGCCAGCCAGCCAAGGACTGAGACAAGTTATTATTTTTCAAACACTAAGACAAATGCTGCTAATCACTGAATATGCCCAAAGGGAACTTTTTACAAAAGACACAGACTACTAATCTATATGCGAGTGTTCATTCAGTCTTTGTTGGTCTGATAGCAAAGGGATATGGGAATAGACATTTTGTGTAATCCAAATGTGACACTATTCAAAATCTTGTTACCTCCACAAAGGAGCATGTTTTATAATTTACAGTACTTTGTGCTTTCAGGAGTTTACCTGTAAGTCAGGGACCACAGTTTGCAGATAATCTAAATACGACATATAGATACCTACACCACAATCTGTGCTTAGTGTCTATGCCCCTGCAATGCAGAACTTATGGGCTGCACCAAAATCACCTGCTCATTGATAGCATCTGGAAAGGCCAGCCAATGAGGTGGAAAAGGTGCTGTAATGCAGGGCTGGGTTGATGTGAATTCTTGCTTTTTTTTTCTTTTTTCACACAAAAGGAAATGGTTTAATGTCCCCAAAGGAGTAAGGAAATTGAGTTTTTGTAGCTGAACGCTATCTTGATCTCTTATCAAGATCATCTTATCGTAGGGGGGAGAATGGGACTTAAAAAGTGTTACCTCTCCCGCGTCAGAACACACAGGACACACAAATAACAAACACCCACTGTCATGGAAAAATACAGGATCACACTGAGGAAAAGAAGACATACAGAGAGACACTGACAGATATGTTACCCAGTGAGATCAAACTATTATTCAGATGTGTGTAATTTATGACCAATTTAGTGCAGAAAAATATACATCTTGTCATAGATACTACAGGAAGTCTGCAAACAAAAGAAAACAAACATACCCCCAGGCTTCTAAAATTTCAGACAAATTTCACAATAGGGAAAGACTGATCTGAAAATATTGTCTTCTTCCTCCGTACTCAAACCAAACAACTCTGTATTTCTAAGTTAATGTTTACCAGAGTTTTTGTTATTCAGAACCTTGTGCTAGCATGCCACTATAAAGACATTTTATACATTCTGTTGGGTTGTGAATTCATGGATTGTGCATTGGACAAATTCTTTTAATTAAGCATAGACAGCAATCCCAGTAGATCTCAGTGTCAACCCACATCAGCTGATGGCTCAGCTGATTCCCTTCCTATTTGCAAATCTAATGTGAGCTGCTTCAGTCTGCATACAGTTTCTGCTACCCCTACAACATGCTTGGCACACCCATCTCCTCTATTTCATGCTATTCATTCTAATTCCAGCTGAATCAATGTCATTACCATTGTGACTGATGCCTCCTCTGTTCTGTGAGGGGGGGTTTTGCTGCTTCTGTCCCCACCTTAGACTTTCCACGTATGCATGTGAAAGGGCAAGAGGTCCCAAAACAGAGACATGCCACAAATATAATTTACTGCAGATGGAATAACAATCCTATTTTGACTAAAGTGGTCCTGACAGAACTAGATATGAGATCAACCTTATAGAGATTACTCTGCTACAGTTTATTGGTTGTTAACAGTTCTATATAATGAAGCCACTCAATTTTGTAACCTGAGGAGAACATGACAGTTCTTGGCAGATCAACTCCCAATCATCAGTGTAACTTGGATCAGTTCAGCTGAACAGAAATAAATAGTGGAATATGAAAAGTTTAAGATATATAACACTTAATCTGTTATGGATCTTTGACAGTGATCGGGTCTTAATCACTTGATTGCTACTTGATGCCTTGCTGCTTTGTGCCAGTTTTTATTAAGAAGCACAGTGACTCTGTTACGAGCAGTCTTTCCATACAAATAGAGATCACACAATGTCAATCATGCATATTACTTCAAAAACAGGTGATTAAGGAGGAGCTGTAAGCTCATTCCACAGGAGTGGGTCTAACCCAGACAAAGAACAGACACAAGCCTTCTGAAAACACTGAATTATGTTCACTGCACTAACTGTTCATTCTCAACTCCTGTTGTCCTGTACTGTTTAAACTATCTAAAAATGGATATTACAGAGCAGCTGGAGGATAGAAACAGACTAGTCTGAGTGCAGCAGTAGCTGTCTGTCTAACCCCAAAAGATTAGAGAGACTCAGAGAGCTGTATGACTGAAAGGTCATAAGTTTGATGCCCACAACACCAAGTATTAGAGTGAGCAGGAGAACCTGTTAGTGTGAACACCTTCAAGACATTCTCAATAATATCTGTTATGAAGTTTCATTAAAACTTATCAATATCAGTGACTCTTTTTTTTTTGTTCAAACACAAAGGTAATTATGACCTATTAACCAGCACTCTTTCCGTCTGATTTGGATCACCGTTTTAGTTTTTGGGCAGTTTGTTCATAATTGCCTTCTTTGTGACCCGTCTTTCTTTGAAAAAAGAAAAAAAGTGAGGTTCGATGAGTGAATATTGGACAACTCCAAATGAATGCTAATGTTCTTCTGTGTCTGAAAGATGTGTGATTTGTTAACGCTTCGCCCACAGTTACTTGGACGGGTTTAGCACTTACTTGCAGAGTAGGAGTTGAAAAACAGGTATGACACAAAAGTAAATGTACAGCGTTGGTGTTTGTCTATAGAAATCAAACAAGGGCACTCTTCCACCAGTCAGGAGCTGTTTCAAACGGTAAAATAATTATCTACAGCTCACATTTGAAGAAGAATTTTAAAAATAATTTATAAAAGAAAATAAATGAAATAAATGACAGCTACCCAAATGACACAGAACAGAACTATTATGAAGGAAAAGGAGAAGTCAGCAATTATGTTAGCAAAATGCTGAAGGTAAAAATGATTATAGCTCTTAATGCAATTAATAACATTAATCACTTGTTCCCTCATACATCACAAATTAAAAGGTATGTTTAAAAGAGAGAATGAATAACTTCACCCTTTAAAAAGATGGATCATTTTGAATATGGCAACTTGAGCGTAATTAATGCATGTAAGTGCATTAAACCAGGATTATAACTTGAGGGGCGCTCAGGTGCATCCTCGCCAAGGCCAACGCTCTCTCGCATTTTTGAAGAAAGTGATCCCATTCCCATGCTCCACCTCTCAAACCGTTTCATGAAATTCAGCTAGGGAGGTTTTAGGTAATCATGCCTTAACAAAGGAAAATGTGACACATTATAAAAGTGAATAGAGAGACCTCTACCACAAACTCATTGTGCTTCTACCACAAATAAATCATACACAGTAGGTACAGAAGTGGAGAAACACAGTTTATGACTGTACGAATTTGTCATTTTTACGGTTTTGAATAAATCTGGAATTAATAGCACCATTTCCAATAGTGTTTCAAAAAGCCTCAAATTTGTAAAATGAAAAACAGTTTTCTCAAGTTGGTAATTTGGCCAAAGTCAGTAACTGACCGGGAAGGACCTTGGTCAGGGAGGTGAGGAAAAACTCAACAGTCACTCTGAGTTTCAGAAATTCTTTTCAGAAATGGGAGAACCTGCCAGAAGGACAGTCCTCTCATCAGGAATCCATCATGAAATCCCCTGCATCAGGGCTTTATGGTAGAGCAGTTAGACAGAGGGCACTCAATATGACAGGCATATGGCACCACCCTTGGAGTCTGCCAAACGGCATTTAAAGGACTTATGAGGATGAAAAGGGAAAAAAACAAAAACAATTCTATAGTGTGATTTTTTTTATTTCTTTAATACTATAAATAAAATAAAATGCCTGTAATTAGAATCATCTCACTGAGACAAGCAACTTGTGAGGCAGCCAACAAGCTCCCAGTGTTGAGTGGCTATCGATGCCTCTGCTGTCCTTGCCACCATCAGCACTGCGTGTACTGCCGGCTAAGAAATAAAATACATAAATGCAGTGGGGTAAACACAGTTTGTTGACACACACAGGTAAGTTTCCCATTCTGTCTGACAAGGGCTGGGAGGTTTGAGGTGAGGAAGTGTGTTACTGGAATATTTTGTAACCTCATCTCAACTTTCCCAGTTTCTCTAATCTCTTGTTCTGTTCACACTAAGCTCCTGTTCATATTTTCCTGCCTCCACGTGGCCACTGTCAGTGTGAGGCAGAATCAGATAGCAAAGGAAAAGAGATATTCTTTGGCCAAGCCCTAAGTAAGCTAGCTCCATGGTTAAAGCTTAGGGCTAATCTCCGACACAAACAGGTTTGTGGGCTTTGATGAGAATTAAGATATAGGCTCCTTTGAGGTGAGACAAGCAGAGAACAAAGCACTCAGGCAGGTGTTTTAG
>VUQI01030131.1:2096-37593 GCA_015106735.1 Paratilapia polleni | reverse complement strand
GCATTCATGGTTCCCATTTGCCTGTGGGATTCCAAGGTACTTGTAGCTATCCTCGATGTCTGCTATGTTGCCTTCTGGTAGTGCAATCCCCTCAGTTCTGACCACCTTCCCTCTCTTTGTTACCATTCGACTACACTTCTCCAGTCCGAATGACATTCCGATGTCCACTGCTGTTGATCCTAGTGGTGCGGATCAGTGAATCGATGTCTCGTTCACTCTTGGCGTACAGCTTGATGTCATCCATGTAGAGGAGGTGGCTGATGTTTGCTCCATTCTGTAGTCGTTATCCGTAGCCAGTCTTCCTGATGATCTGGCTGAGAGGGTTCAGACCTATGCAGAACAACAGTGGGGACAGAGCATCTCCTTGGTAAATCCCGCACTTGATGGTGACTTGTGCAATTGACTTGAAGTCAGCCTCTAGTGTCGTTTTCCACATCCCCATTGAATTCCTGATGAAGGCTCTTAGGGTCCTGTTGAACTTGTACAGTTCTAGGCATTCCAGTATCCATGTGTGAGGCATTGAGTCATAGGCTTTCTTGTAATCAATCCAGGCGGTGCACAGGTTGGTCAGTCTGGTCTTACAGTCTTGAGTGACTGCTCGATCTACCAGTAGCTGGTGTTTTGCTCCTCTGGTGTTTCTGCCAATTCCTTTCTGGGCTCCGCTGATGTATTGGGCCATATGCCTATTCATCTTAGCTGCTATGATACCTGACAGGAGCCAATGTTCCATGTTGTGCAGAGGCAGGTTATTGGCCGGTAGTTGGATGGGACTGGTCCCTTCTGGGGATCCTTCAGGATCAGGACTGTCCGGCCTTCGGTTAGCCATTGCGAGTGTGTCTCATCCATTAGCAGCTGTTTCATTTGTGCTGTCAGGCATTCATGGAGTGCAGTTAGCTTCTTTAGCCAGTAGGTGTGAATCATATCAGGGTCTGGTGCTGTCCAGCTCTTGAGACTCTTTCTTGGATATCTGATTCTGATAGTTGGCTAACTTCCCTCCGTGCTGCCTTGATCTTGGCCTCTAGCCTTCTTCTCTATGAAGGGTACTGCTTCTTGTGGCTGTTGTTCATCTTATAGCCAAGGGTCTCAAGGATCACTGTTGCTGTGGTGTAGATCAGCTGGTTGGTTTCAGTGATGGTCGCAGTAGGGATTGTCCGTAATGCTGCTTTCAGAGAGTACTTCACTTATTCTTGGTAATCGGCCACGGAGGGTCCAGGTATCCAGCTTAGTCATGATCTTCTCTTTCAGGTCAGCTACCCTTGCATTTAGTGTATAGGTTGTTCTTGGGGCTTGGTACCCAATCTCGGAGTGTGGGGATGATATCTCCCCCCTGACCTGATGTCCTGGCTCCCCCTTGCCGTAGCATTTGTGTTGTACCTCGTCAATCTCTAGTTGCGATAGCAGTTGCTTCTTCCATATGTTGGAACTGAGCTACTATTTTTTTCAGTGTTAGTCTAGATGTTGGGTTTCAAAGAATCCATAGGTCCCACATCCTCTTCATGTAACCTCTTTCGCTAGGGTTATATGTGTAGTAGCGTTCCAACAGTTCTCATCTCTTGTCCATTTATGCCTTCTCCTTGTTCCAGTAGCCCACTTACCGTCAGATTGTCCTGGTTCATCTGGTGCAGACCTTGTTAATCCGGATGACGTCTGAGCAGGCATGACTCTGTCAGTATACGTACCACTCATGTCCGAGGTAGGCAGGTAGCGTAACACACACACACACACACACACATATATATGTGTGTGTGTGTGTGTGTGTCAAAACCAATTACAATCACACTTCCTCATACATATATGGTGCCTTTAACTGAGAAAAGAAGTCCAGAAAAGAAAGTGAAACACATGAGTACATTACCAAGAGATCCCATTATAAAGAGTGTTACTGCAGTGTCTCTGATGGCCAGTAGCCAGAGTTCTGGCAGCTGTAATCAATACAGTGTAGTTGGTGTGAACCCAACCACCTCACTCTCTCTTGTTCTTCCCTGAAATGAACAAGGTGAACACCATTCACAGGCATTGATGAAATACAGCACCCTTACTTTCCGACTTCATCTCAGTCCTTCCTCTCCTCAGTCTCCTCCTCTTCCTGCCTTCTCCCGCTCCTCTATCATGCCTCTGTCCAGTTGCATTAGTGAGGAAATGAGATTCCCCTTAATTAATTAGATCTCCGAGTGCTAAAGATGAAGATTACACCCCAATGAAGGTTAGAGGTGTCAATCACATTTTTTTTTTTCCAGACTGAGCGTTCCTCAAGATAAATTGAGCCCCCTGGGCATTGCGGGTAAAAATGTGCGTTGTTAATCTTTATTTTTTCTCTCTTGCTTTAATTGAGTCTTACAGACAGTACTCAATGAAAGTCTGGGACCAGAGAGAACAACAAGTTAGAGAATGATATTCCCTCTGACTACAAGACAAGAGAGGCACATTTTGAACAGATGAGAGAGAGAAAATGAAAACAAGAAGGATGAAGGATGAAAGGATGAAAAATTGGATCATTAAGATACTAAGAGGGCGGAACAATAGAGACTAATAAGACAGGACAAAGAGAGAGAAAAGTGGGAGACAATCCAAATTATTCCATATTAAAATAATGTTTATACATCCAGTGAGACATAGCCATCACTATAGGTTATTATTAATATTTTCTGTTGTTTCTTTTTTTTTAACTGATAATTTTCTTTTAACATCATGAATATGAATTTACAACAAGGCAATAAATAAGGAAAAAATTGTTTTTATTCATTTACTGTTTGTCTCCAAAACATGTGTAATTTGGATAACATCGCTAAGCATTAACAATTTAACCAAATCTGACTTTGTTCTGTGGTAGTTCTTTGGTAACAGGAAAAAAAACATAGTATAATTGGGTTTTCTTATCAGCAAATACTGTGACAGCATAAGCATCTCTTCTGTCTATGGTTTGCAGGACAGCCATTCCTTTCTGCAGCGTACATGCAGTAACCTGCCTGGCATCCCAGAGTGCTGTAATAACTCTTCAAATATCCATAATTTATGTCCATGAGTCACAGGGGTAGAGACACTGCAGCAACACAATCTGTTCATATTCTGAAACGTTTGAAGATGGTAGATGACTGCTGAAGAATATACAGAAAAAGTGAAATCATCATCGTAAAGGGACATCTAATGGCACCCAGTGGACATCCAATTTCAACTATAACAGTATGCGAAAAGTATTGCTCAATGTCTCCTTTGAATCCGGTGGGACCTTTCCAAAGTCACTGAAAATAATGTTAATGATGTTGTCAGGGTTATCTTGTGTTAAGATTAAACATGGGCATTTTCTCATCAGGCAGGGTTTACTAAAATGATTGGTGACAATAAGGGAAACGAAGGGTTCTTGGACCCATAGTAGGACCTAAAAGTCTGGGTTTCTCAGCCTATTCTACTTATCTTTGATAGTTTTTTTTTTTTTTTTTAAACTTCCACTTCACTCCCTCACCTCATTTGACTGTGTTTTTTTAGGTGTTCCTTGCAGTTTCGCTAGCTGTGCTAAACTAAAAGGTTGGCTGGCTAGTATTAGTGCTCCAGTCTCTTTATATATATACTTAGCACAAAAAGTAAGGGAATTTGTGTTTGGTCGATTATTTCTTTGTTGTAACAATGCTTCTTGGCAATAAATCTCATACTATTGGAAAGCCTGTTTATGTCCCTTTAAATGGTGCCACATTTGTAAGGAAATGCATTTGGGGTTGAGCAGAAGAGTTGAGTATGTGGGTTGCACCCATGAAGAACTTGCCAAATCTTCTCTACCAATGCCAAATAGCTTACCTCCAGAATTTGGGAGTGGAGAGGATAGAATGGCCTGCCTGCAGTCCTGACCTCAACCCCATTGAACACTTGTGGGATCAGCTTGGGTGTGCTGTTTGTGCCAGAGTGACCAACACAACCACATTGCCTGACTTGCAACAAATGAGGAGGAGGTGCCAGGCTGTTGTGGCTGTGTATGGTTCTTCCACATGCTACTGAGGCCCCTGTTTGTTAAATGAATAAATTGTTGAATTGGCAATATGTCTTGTTTCTTCAGACTTCAGTCATCCAATCCAATAAATGACACCAAAGAAGAGTCAATAGCAGAATAAGCTGTTTGGCATTGGCAGAGAAGATTTGGCAAGTTCTTCATGGGCGCAACCCACATACTCGACTCTGCTGCTCAACCCACAAATACATTTTCCTTACAAATGTGGCACCATTTAAAGGGAAATAAACAGGCTTTCCAACGGTATAAAATTTATTGCCAAGAAGCATTGTTACAACAAAGAAATAATCAATCAAACACAAATTTCCTTACTTTTTGTGCTAAGTATATATATAATATTCATGAGCACAGAAAGTCTGTAATGAATAAGGCTAGTGAAAGGCTTAATTATGTTACGTAATATGGTAAAAAGTAGGTGTGAAAAGTTGGAAGTGTCTATAATACAATGTATCTATTTGGCACCACTAATTGTTAGTGTCATGACTTCTACTTTGTGAGATTTAAAAATGCGTAAAGTAATTTCTATTAAACAAACAACGCTGAAGTGGCAGTAGATGCTAAATATTAGCAGAGCACAAATATTGGCTCATTCAAATTACTATGCACACAGAAAAAAAAACAGAAGACCTTTTTAAAATTCAAAAGCAATCTATGAGAGTGGGGAATTTTGACTTTTCCTGTGTCCTAAGGAGGTACTGAAAGGGCAACAGAGAAAAGGAAGTAGGAAAGGACAGCAGGGTGAGACCTGCGAATGGCTAGATGAAGGAGAATGACAAGAAGAGTGAGGCATGCAGGTGGAGGGCTGAATAATTAGGACGAAACAACTGCTCGCTGCTTGGAGGAAAATGTCTATGCTAAGTGGAAGTGAGGGCTTCAGTAATGTCAGAGAGGTCCTGGTGATGCTACACTGTCATTATGCTTAGAGAGGGCATCAGCACTCTTACCTCCCTCTTGATGGCTCTTTCTCTGCCTTCTGACTTTCTGTCTTTGTCTGTGCTTTCAGTGTTTCATTCTGTGTCATTTCACACATTGGCTGCCTCCCCTCACTCCCTCTCTTTCACCCCTTATTTTTTTCCCATCCTCATTGACCTCAGGATAAAGAGTATTTGTCAACAGCTCTTACTCTTCATTGAACCTCCACCCTACAATAGTACTTCAGGCGAGAATTAATTTTACCCTGTCTCCATGAGAAAGTGCATTGATTGGAAAAGTTTGTTGTTGTGTCCTCAGTACTTTTTTATTGTCCCCTTTCCCATGCTAGTTTCACTTTGCTGATGAAATTCAGCTTGGTTCATTGCCTCTGTTAAAGCAGAAACAACACAATTGGGGCACATCTCTCTTTAGGTCTCAATCGAAACAGCCACAGTGTAAAGATCACTCAATCTGCAACCCATTCTTTAGTAGGAACATAGGCCAGGATACCATGCAAATCTATGCTGTTGCATAATCTAATGCATGGATTTGTGTTGTACTATAAATGAGACAATAAGCAGAGGAAGTTGTCATTAACACAAATTGTGCCATATGTGCTGAGGTCATATAATAATTCTCCTTGTGAAGCATCAGAGTGGGATTCTGTAAATGGTCTGATTTTGTTAAGCCATGTACCTAGTGAATGTCAAACAAGGGGTTTAACGTTCTGCCTTGCCATTTTCTAATTAATCTAGTTTAATCTATTTGTAGCTAGTCTGAGCCAGAGCTGGACTGAATGGACTCAAAGTAGCATCATTTTCCTACTTTTCTCTCACGCTCACGCTCTCTCTCCCTCTTTCTCTCTGGTTTCAGAAGTCCTATTCTCCCTGGACATAAAGAGACAGTTTTTCTGTATTTGATGTGTGCTTGCAATGTACTCAGCAGAATCCCACAGGATCTTGCAGATGACTAGGAAATGAAACCACAGAAAAGGTTTGCAGCATAAATAGATTGTGAGAAATCAATACTGACTGTCAGCTGTGTTGCATTTTTGTGTATCTCTATATTATGTGATAAAATTCTTGAATTGAATCCTCTGTAATTTTCTTTGATTTTCAAAAAAAATTAAGCTTTTTCCAATTATGTGCTGATAAAAATAAAAACATGTACCTGTTATCCACTTCAAGACAGTCTCCTTATGCAGCCATACACTGCTCCCAGTTATCTTGCTATGTTTCCATTTCAAACTTATGCAGAAAGCAAAGATCAAATTCTGTGTCAAACTGACCTGACCTCCATGTTGAGAATCATCACTAGGCATGAAAGTTTGTCTCTGTCTCAGACACCAAACAGCAGTCTTGGGATCTTGAGAGAGGCCCACCGTCTCCAGATCCAAAGATTGGGTGAGGAATGTAAAAAGGAGCATCCTCATCAGACTGTCAACATGGAATTCCACTATAATGTCCTGAGGCATCTGAGGGAGAACAGTTACCTCCAACAACCTGAACTTTAGTATGCGGTACACTGAAAAGGCTCATGTTTTCTTTAGCTACATCAGCGCCATTGTCATTGGCATCTACCCTGCAACCTCTTCCTTTTCCCCAACATGAAATGGAGGGAGGGGCACTACCATGAAGCAGATAAGAGTCAAACTTGAATCAGGCCGAATTTTATTTGCTTTTCATAGTGGCTCTTAACTATTCAGTTGCACTTTGCACTTTCCTAACCAGATACTGGTTTCCTGCTACATATTGATTTTACATTGACTGTGAGAGTAGTATAACTTTTTTCATCTAACTCTATCTAGCATCAAAGAAGTATATTTTCCTAAACAGTGCACTACTCCTTCATGACTTTGATGGCACCTCTTGTATATTGTGCCTCAATACTGCATGGTGTAGACCACATCCATTTTATCTTCCTATGTTCCAGTGACTTTAGCATAAACTGTTTTCACTTTGGGCTCACGAAGAAACATTCTGAATACTGTGAATATAATGGCATCTTTTCAAAGGGCAAGTGAGACCAGAGGCACAGAGAGAAAGACCTCCAGGTCTTTCTGAAAGCTGGAGATACAGTATCCCATGGCACGGCATGCTTGTGGTGCCACACAAGCAGCCACACTTTGACACAGTCACCACAGAAACCACGTTTAATGTTTTTTCAGTGGAATGGAGTACAAAAAGTTTGCAAGAATGCCATAGCTTAGCTGTCAAGGAGTGGGTCTAGGTTCAGGCAGTGACCTGTATGGACCAATGTGTGCCTGATAAGTCTTGTGGCCTCTGGGCCACAAAGATAAGCAGCACCATGTCAGAAAAATAAGAACGCAAGTCACTCACAAACTCTATTTACAAATTTATGGTCAGCCAAAACACAGGCTGGCTCACACATACACACCTACACATAAATCATGCTGTGACCTTTATAAATGCCTTTGCCCAGCTTTCTGTTGAAGTCTGATTATCTGTATTATCACTGAGTGGCACTTAAATTGAAATAGGAGTGAAACAAGTGTGAAAAGATTAAAAATAAATCTTGTGGTACAATATAATCAATGAACTGGAGAGAAATACACACACTTACAGGACCAAAGTGGGATACATTCACAATAGGTCATACACAGTATACTGTAGTATGGTAAATGGTTTTGCCCAAAGCAAATAGTTAAAATCAGTCTTCACAATCAATGAGAAGCACATTCATGGCTGCTTACGAACATTGACACATGAGCGAGAATCTCCATAGAGAGAGGGAGCACTCTCCTGTTGAAGTGTTGGCTCCTGTGCTGTCGTTCAGCCCCATGCAGCTGAATGTTATGTTGAAGCATGGGTTTTGTAACCACTCATGTGATGACAGGCAAAGTTGAAACCATCAGGTTAAAAGCAGCTGGGTGGGCCGAGGGTCTACGGCTCTGAGTAACAAATTTCCCTGTGTTTCATTTTGTACTTCTACCACGGGCCCTGAGAATTCCTGAGGCTTATTCTGAGCTGCTCGATTTCTCTCCTTTCCTTCTGATTAAGATCTGGTACCCACAAGAATTGGTAGGATGAAATTCATACACGTCTCTCCCAAGGTTTTTGGTTTTAGATCCTTTGTGGCATAGTGACGACTGTTCGGCTTAGTTGGGACTGTCCACTTATATGTCTTGACATTAGTCATAATTGTGGTTTATAGAAACAATTGGGGGAAAAAATCCTTTTAAACCAGGTTTCCACTGTGATATGACCTAAGGAAAAGTGATGCAAGTCTTGTAGTTTATTATTAAAGAAACTCATGCCATCAAAACTTTAGTGGTGCATCCTAACCATGCATAGTGAGTACTGTAAAAGTGACCGCCTAAAAAGTCAGAAAATTGTTAAACCCATTCAAAATTGCAGATTACTTTCTCAGAACTGGAACATAAGGAAAATGGATTCCTCTGTAGGCATAGTGCACACTCCTGCCTGGGAAATGACACATCTATTATGTGAATTTACTTGCCATTTTCAGTAGATCTGTAAAATATGAAAAGAGTTCTACTTTACAAAAAGAAAATATATTTTTTTCATAAATGTTTGATATGATTAATCCTGACCGAAGAGTAGGAGTCTTAATAAAAACTATTACAAATATGAAAACTTAATTTCCCCTGGAATGACCACCAACGATTTTCAACAACTGTCCTATGATTTGTATTAGTCTGTGTACTGCTTACAGAGGAGAGATGCTATGTGACAAAAGCAGATCTCTCTTAGTCATTGATATCAAAACATATGTATGAAAAAAGAAAGCAAATTTAGGTGAAAATACTGATATCTGTCAAAATGATCAGGTAGGAGACCATATAATATCAGTGTTTTAGTTTGGCACAGCCACTTTTTTGTGTGTGTTGTGTCTTTTGTACTGAAGTGGGAGGAGTGTGCCTTCAATGATCAAACATTGCAGTATTGCAGTTTAATTTTGGTGTCAAGGATTATGGAGATTGGAACAGATCCTATTCAAAAGCTTACATACTTTTTGTGGATAAGGCTGACTTAGACTTTGATATAAATCCCTCAAAAGAAAAAAAGGACAACATTTCTATTTGAACTATATAATATGCATGTAGCTGCTATGTGAATAATTGTCATCCAGTACTGAGATGACAATGTACTCTGAAGTACTCAGTGAAATGGAGCGAGCTTGAGTGAAATTTACTGTATTGTACTAAACATTTCTTTTACCAAAGTTCTCTAACAGATGTATTAAGGCATCCAGATAATATGCCCAGTTTCTAAGAAATACTCTAACAGTGACAACCCCCCCTCCCCCCCCCAAAAAAAAGACAGACAGAGTCATGCTGTTTAACAAATTGCACAAATGAGAAGTATAACCCAAAGTTGTAGACATCCTCCTTTACAGAAATAGTTTGGTTAAAATCTACATACACAGATTGTTCATTATAAATGTACTAATTACAACACAATCAACTGGGGTCATTGCACACAAGATTGTAATTGATCCTTATATAAGTGTCACTGTGCCAAACGATTTGGTGACTGTCTTAGTCGATGGTCAAATTACTGTAAGCTTGCAACAGAATTTGACGTTGGCCTTGGTCACACTAATTAAGGAACAGAAGAGCCTCATTGTGCTCGTTGAACCAGAACTCGTGAGAATGTTTTCATTTTACATTTTGTTTCCACTCTGGGTGGAATTACTGCCGTCGTTTAGATTTAAATGTCACCAAAGTCAAGTAAAAGTTGGGTACTCAGGAGGCTATTTTCAGTCAGGTCAGTCGTTTTTGTCACCATATCTTCACAGCCAAACTGTGACAGTTCCTAAAAAGTGTCAGTTTAATATCTATGATGCAGAGTAACAGAGACAAGCATTGGATGTTTTATCTGTTTTATGATAATTCAGTGGAGAAAACTTGTGCTTTGTTGGTTAAACTTTCAAGTGTCATATCACCATATGGGTTAGGCTGCTGGTCAAAACAAGTTATAGGATCTGAAAGGTATTCTCTTTACCTACCATCTATCTACCATATTCTACTTACCAAATCTTAAAACTTTAGACTGTATTTACTCAAGGAATTAATACCAAGATAATGCTGAGTGAGTGACCATTATACAAACATACACAAATATGTGGTTTGCAAGTTTAACTTGCTAATGTCATGAGCAACATGCCCAGTCTTGATACTCATGATATCATGAAAGTAGGATTGTCACGACTGTGTGAATCTTAGCTGGTGCCATGAAGTCAGTCCAGATGCGTATATATAATTTGAAAAGTCACCCAAGCCAAAATATCATGGACAATTGGTGCACAGTTGGAGTTTTCACAAAGGATATGTGCCACAAGACAAGCTATTGCAGAAAGAAGCCATGGCAACTTATGAAATTGTAGGAATGATTAAATGCTTTACAGGCAGAGCCAGTTGCAACAAACCAACAGCAAATTTGAATGGTCTGACTCACACATATCTGGAATCACTCAGTTCAGTGTTTCAGCCCGCAGTGTTGATGGTGACAAGGCAAAGTTGATGGACCATTTTGAATCCAGCCGGACAGTCATAGGAACCCTTAAGCCATCACAGCTTTGCTCCAGGCGATCAAACCAAGCAAAAAATTGTCAGGTTGTCTGGCAAGGAAAATACAACCAGCGTTCGGATTGGTAATTTTGCTGCAACCACCAGCAGTGCTACAGGTTAAGACTGTAGCTGTCATCTACAATACATAGTAGTTCTTGATGTTGACAACAAAGATATCCATTTGGACATCATGAAGCCCAAAGGTCCTGCTCAGTTATTTTCCTGGCACTGTAGTGTTGGATACCAAGAGAACAGATCATCACTGTTTTTAACAATCTGGTGATAGAAGCAGGACGACAGTATAAACTCAAAGAACATGAACGTATCAGTGTCCGAGTAGAATTTGAAAAGTTCTCAAACAAGCATTGAAGTGTTAAAAAAATGACTATATTAGAAAATGATTTGAACACAGAAGGAATCAAGGCTAGAAGATGAGCCTGCAATCAACCTGTAGGTAAAAAGGAGACTTTTCATATGCTCACACATAGTGATATGACCCTTAAAAGTTTACAAACAACACTTTTTAAGTGTCTTTCTGTTATTTTATGTCATAGACATCAAATTGGGCAAGTTTGTGCTAGTGAAACGATTATATATCCCTCGATATTAATGCTAAAAGTTGATCACAGAAAAAGAAAACAAAATCTTCTAAAAAACAGATTGGCTTTAAATTAAAAAACTTGGTATTGATGTAAAACTGATTTGGGTGTCTGTTTTTGACAGAACTTAAATGTGTTTTTCAGCCCTTAAAATGTCGTGCAGTTAGCTCTTGTAGTAAATTATGAGGGATCAAAAATGCTGGAAAAAATAAGCTGACTTAAAAAGGGCCAAATTTCAAACCACCCCATGTACTTCAAGGTAATTTGGACAAGTTTCATAGTACAAAGATAAAGTTAAGTACAGTTTCATTGGCTGCTAAAGTGATTGTACAAAACAAAATCAGCTGATTCTGAGGGGTCAGGTGGGAGCCTCTCATTGATTTTCTACAGAATGACCCATGTAACTCTAGGTCCTCAACACAAATCTCATAAAAGGTTGCCTGATCTTACTGAAAGTACCATATGAAACATGCAATGTATTTTTTTCTAATATTGTATAGGATATTCCTGACTCACTGTTTATTAGATAAAAGAAGTGGAAATCTAAAACCTTCGTCATCACTGACTGAACTACAAAGTCAGTCCATATCACCTTTTAATCCAACTAACCTTAAACACTAGTGACGTTTCCCTAATCAACTTGAATTGCTTTGTTTTTAGCATTGAAATTTCTGGGAATTTTAGGGAAGTCAAAGTTTCTTTAGCATTAACTGTTGTCATCTTCGCTCTTAGGGTTCCACTCCACATTTGGCGTAATTGAGCCATACAGCTGTAGGATGCTCTGCAACATAGCATTCACAGTTAAAAAACACTTTGATAACACTGCTTTTTACACAAATTTAACACAAATTTTAGTGGATTAAGAATAAAATAGAAAGAAAAAAGTAAAATAAATAAATAATGGCAGTCTGATTGGTCAGATAGACATGGCTCTCTCTGCCTTATTCTTGATCATAATCATAGCAGTCCACTTAAAGGGTTAAAATCCTGAGGCTGAAGCTATTTTAGGGCAGTCTGATTCTGAATATTGATGAGTCAGATTGCCAGTGGTTGGGGAGAATCAATCCAGTTGAAGAATGGAAGTGTCGGAGCTGCTGTGGCTGTGGCCAAGTTGTTGTGCTGCTTCTTAGAAGGCAGACGTGAGAAGCCTTCCTAAATACATATCTGCCTGTATCTGTATTCCCTGCCTGCACCCAGCAGATGCTGATGGACCCTCAGAGTTGGGCAGATTTACATGTTGGTGAATCCAAACAGGTGAATATGAAATAAAGCATGGCAGGTCAACAGCTTGTTGAAGACAGCGTTCTGCTTGAAGGGACCATTATGAAGGAAATGCATCACATTGTGTTCTGAACATCAAATTATATGATCAAGGGTCTTTGTCCAGCACTGATATAAATCTGAAACCAATGCAGGTACCACACAATTGATTACTATCTTGCTTGGCTATGTGTGTATGTGTTAAAAATGCAAGCTACTCAACTACAGTCTATGCTGTAAGCAAAATCATGAACCCATATGCTTGCCATGACATGAATCATTCTGTCGGCCTTTAGCAGATAAGATTGTATGTGTCCCTCACTGTGCAGGCCGAGCAGGATTTGTCCTAACATTACATGCCTGTGTGTGTACGCATGCCACAAAGACAAATAGCTAGCTATTTCATAAATCTCTCAGAAGGGGTTTCATGCACCTCTACCTGCAAAAAGTTAATGCAAATTAAGCTCCATTTTTTATTTTCTCTTTCAAAATTTGAAACCACTAATCTACTCATCATTTACTTGTTTTATGTCCAGGAAGCTTAATGACTACTCAGCAGGAGTCAGGTGGCCTTCTATTTGATAATTTCTCCACAAAATTAACAATCTTGATATAATGAAACACTGTTTAAAGAAAATCTTAATGAAATAAATCTCTCTGTTCTTTATTCCCCCCACATATTTTTTCCAGTGCACTGCTCAGAGCTTAACGTTCAGTTATGATCTTTTTCTATTTGCACATCTTTTGTCGTATGTACTGTCAGTATATACCTGGATCATCATGCCAGAACTGCTAAGTAGCATATTTAAAATTTTAAACTCATTAGTATCTAATTGCATACATCTGTTTTCTCCAAGTCCTGTTTTTGAAGCATACAAATACAGTTGTGGACACATGTTGACAGCTGGAAGTACAAACCAGCACCACTTAGCTGAAATAATAACAATTTCTAACTCTGTTTCATTCCTTAGCATGGCTTCTTATGTTTTCACTGACTTGTCCCTTGAATTTGCATGTATTTATGTGAGGAAATAGAGTGGAATGAGATGCCTGTATTAGTATGCATGAGTCTCATTAAAGATGCACTCATCAGCTCTACATTTTATTTGGATTCCCTTTGCAGTAGTACAAATCACTGGTAATCAACTGTGGTGACATTTTCCAGCAATTATAAGCAAGCTGTCCTCATTTCAGCAGGAGCTGGGAGATGGATCACTCCATTTGCCCCACAGTGCCAATGTGACAACATATTTGTCCCACGAGAGATAAGGACATTTAATCTGAGAAAAAACAAGATGAAGAGTGTTTACAATCTGGAATGGGTCATTTTGTCCAAATAATTTGGAAAAAATGCACTTTGCTGTTATTTTCACATGAAATTTCCTCAAAAAAAAACATGCCATATTATTTTCACTAAAATAGATGAAGAGTTCATTAGGTGGAATCGATTTAAAAAAATGTAAATTGAAGGGGTCCTGGTCTAATTTGTAAAGTAGTGGAACAGGTCAGTTTAGTGCCCAAAGTAAATATTCAGCAGTATAGAAATTTCATTCAGTTAAGTTTATTTTTATATCCTTTTGTGTGTGTGTGTATAAAGTGCCTGACTATAACGTATCAAATGATTTAGCTAACTGTGCGCTGCAGCAAGCACCTGCACATCTAACTTAGAATTTATAGAATACCAACACAACCCGTTGTATTCTAGTCACTATTTTACAAGCCAGTTTTAACTATAGGACCAGTCCAGCCCACCCAAAAGTGCATCTTACCAACCCAATTAAAACATAAGAAAAATATTTTTTTTTAGCCAATTGAAAAAGTAGCACAGAAAGCACAAGTACCATTGTGTCAGAATTTTCTCTTATTTTCATATATTCTGGCTAGAGAGACCCTACCATTGACTAAGTGTATTAACTGCATCTTTAGATGTGCATTATGGTGTTGAAGTCCTCTGGAGAGATGCATATGTTTACACTCAGAAGATGACACATTTAACAAAGTCTTTACTTTTGGTTTCAATTGATATTAACTGTAATTTTTTTTCATATGGCTTTTACTGCAAGTGCTGTAAGGGCATTTTTAATAGCAGTATTTGTTTATAAGTATTTGGCCACACATTTTGTTCTGGAGGTTTGGAGAGAGCCTGCCCCTGGGTGTATGTTTTAACTGTGCCATGTATTACTAAACATTCAGATCTTGATAACTGTAGTGACTGCATTTCCTCAGCCTGTGAGAAGCCATCATACAGCTGCTTCATATGAACTGGAACAAATTAGAGTCCTAAATATTAGTCCTAGTGATTTCAGAGAGGAAATGCTGGCATCTAAACAGGAATTTAAGCAAGCAACCTGCAGGTTATAGGTTGGCTGCTCTAATCTCTGAGCTTCATCCTGTCAATTGGTTCTCACCTATTGTTTCTTGCTGCCCACCACAACATAGCAAGCTAGAACTATCCCAGCCTTGGTGTAGCCCGGCCTTTGTCAAAGAAGCAAGAAGCGCACTACACCTGCTACTTAGTTGGAAAGATCATCACCATAACATTGTTATAACACAAACCACATCTCTTTCCAACTGTAGTAAAATACACAACAACTTACAAGCAAATTTTCATCAAAATGAGCCATCCTCTGGACTGGACAGGCAGCAATGGTTGTTTGTGCATACTTTAAAACCTAGTTAGAAAAAAATGTTTTAATGGTTAAACTGTAATACTCTTCTATACTGCCAAGACTATTTCTTTTCCCCTTTGAAAGCAACCTCCTTGGAGAGATGTGGCAAAACAGACTTCAGTCGACAGACAGATTTAAGCGCTCAGTATGTGGTCCTGCCACTGAATTCCTTATTTTCTAATAAAAGAGTGCTTCAGTAGTGAGGCAAAGGCAAAAACAAATAGCAGGCTCCCTAGATGCCACAATCCACATTAAAAGCTACGCTCTTTTGCGATGCAAGTACAGTATAATTGGCTCCAGTGTTATATGTATTATTTCTGGCAGTTAGATGTCGGGTTCACCTACTATTCATAGTCACAGGCTCTCAGTTAGCACCATCGCTGCTGTATTGTTGTCCAGCATTGAGCAGCTTACCAGGGACACCTTTCCAGTTTTAAGGCCGTGGGTTGTAATGGGCTTTGGTCTGGCAGTCTTTTTTGTCAGCCTTGATGGAGCAGGATCAGATGGCTGCACAGTTGTGTAATGTTGGGTTTGTGAAGCAAACAGAGGTCAGCAGGGAAACAGGTGATGTTGTTCCTCTGTATGCTGTAACTGAGGTCAACTGAAACTCTGAACTATTCATTATTTAACTATACTGGGTCTAGGAGTCTGTAAAGGTGTGGAGATCTTTTATCAACTATTTGATTTATTTCAGCTTGTTCAAGAGAAAAAACAAAACATAGGCAACGGAAAACTGAGGTAAAACTTGGTGAGTTAAAAAAAAAAGTATTACTGGATATTGGATAGTATGAAAATTGCAAACAAAACATATTACAAAGTAACATATGTAAATACAACAAATAAAAAGAACCCAATGAAAAGAAATTGGATCCAAAGAGAAACTGGAGACACAATGGACATAAGAGGGAACAAAATACACTCAAACCAGAAACAGAATGACATGAGTCCACTCTTTTTGTTAGTTATTCTTACTGGGACATGAAAGTGAAGTTACAGTCATCTGTAATAGTTAAAGCCACAAGCCACATACTTTGCCTTCACTATGATGAGATTATAAGTAAAAGAGTAAGGCACATATAACATGATTCCAAACATGGCATGCGTGTTCTATTGTAAACTACAGGCAAGGTGGTGGCATTAAACAGAAATCATATTTCTGCTGAGGCACATCGTGTGTAAAAGTTGCCAACGCTCTACTGACTGAGTAACTACAGAGTTCCAAACCTCCTCTGGGATTAACATCAGCACAAAAACTGTGCACCAGGAGCTTCATGGCATGGATTTGCATGGCCAAGCAGCTCCTGTAGATGTAATGTGTAGATGGCCCAGTACTTTGATCACATATAGTGTACATCATGTAAAGTTAAAAAAGAAAGTTAAAAAAAAAAAAAGAACTTTGGTTCAGAAAGTGTAAAGCCTTATAAGTTTTATTGCAAATGAGCACAACCTACTGCAGTCCCAGGCAGCAAGGGAAAGTGTGCAGCTTTTGTTTACATAAGCATTTTAAAGAAGCATAAATGGCATGCAGTATGTACTTAAGAATGGTCACAGCTGTTGGATAGCAAAGATGTGTAACCTTTTTCACAGCAGACATCTTAATTTGTCATAGCAGGAAAAACACAGGTGTATTAATGAAGTCTGCATCACTGGATATGAAAGCTTTTTCACAGGCTTTCATATGCCCAGTGTTTCAGGAGCAAACCCTGAAAACGACTACTAGGGAGTTTCTCTCCAAAGTGTAATGTCACCAAGTTAGTAATGGCGGAGTGACAAAAAAGAACATACAGGCATTTAAAGAGTTTAAGCAAACATCTGTTGTCATTCCCTGTTGTGCACTACAGAAAACTCTGCATCAGTAGCTGCTACTTGGTGTGGAATTGATGTGTGCTACCACTGATCTGTGTCTTCCTGTTCCTGTTCCTGTTCTGGTCCTCAGTTTCTATTGCTCTGTGGAAATATAGCCACACTTGCAATTGACTGTATTTTATTTTATAGAGTCCTCACATAGTTAAAGTACTGCACCACTGCAAATGTAGTGTTTTGGAGAAAACATACTGCATATGGATGTGGATAAGGGTTTTTAAAACGTCATTAAGTTACAGTACTGAATCTACTACTAATAATGACTTTTATTTGTTTGTTTGTTTTGTAGTTTTTATAGTCATTGATAAAACAATAATAAAATAAAAGTCATGCATTTGGCTAAAAAGAAAGGTCCACCTCCAAGCGCCATTAGACCAAGGTGTTGCTAGTTTGTTAGAATGAAGATTGTTTTGTTTCATTCAGATGTGTGGTACATAGAGAATGATAAATATACAAAATATACAACTTCTCAATGTAGTTAATAATAAGAATGAACATCTAAATCAAAATCATTTCCATTTTCAGCTCTATGTAGAAAATATATTTAAGCTGGGGGTTTGTGTTAGACCCTCCTTAAGCTTCCAGCAAGCCAATGGAACAATTTCTAATTCAGTGACTAATACTAGCTGAAGTGGTTTCAGTTGTTTTTAACATTATACAAAGTCTGGAACTGAAGCTGTTCCAACTACTAAATGCAGTAAAATACATAATTCATCTGTCATATAGGACTGGTCTCAGTACTTGTACCAAGTTCATGTATTTATTAAGTAATTAAATTTGAAAACAAGTCCTTTTAAATATAAAATATGACTTATGGACCTTTAACTGTTATTCATTTATCTAATTGAAATTATTGTTTCTTTATTAACTGCTCCATAGCTTCCTGTCATTTTTGGAAAAGGCTGAGTACCCCCTGCAGTATTTCTTTAACACCTTGCTAAGTCTGAATCTAGCACTCTCGCTTTCAAAGTTCAGTTCAGTTATTTTTTCATTGCTTAATGTATCAATCATAATATCTTTTCATTTTATAAGGTCATGATGTAGGTCCAGACTGAATGATGTGAAACTGTATTATCATAATTCTGTAGCTCTGTAATACAACACTGGACAGATTGCCATTAAACTATCCAGCCATCCATTCAGCCATTTTCTTCCTCTAGTATACTGTTGGTTCCTTGTGTGTCAGCAAATTAGCCCCAACTCACAGTATCTGGCATCAAAACACAAGCAGCAGATTATTGAAGTCCTGAAACTTGAACTAGTGCATATCCCATGTTTAGGGATTTTGTCCCTCCTGTAGCTACATACTGTCCCACTGCTAACCTAGAGAATTCATAAAAGCATTTAAGAGATGCTCCAGTCATTTTGTCCATACCTTAATATGTGCTATTTTTTACAAGATAATCATGATCTGTGAGTCATCATCATGTCTCATAGTCTCTTGCTCTCTCACCATATCATATACTCCCCTTATTGAATTCATATGCAGTTCATGGGAACCAATCAAATGAATCCAGTGAATGATTAATTGATCCTAATTGGTAGGTGATGAGGAGTATTTGGAACTGGCACCCCAGCGGGATGGCCCTGCCACCTCTACTCTCCAACGAATGGCACCCCGTTTGATCTGCACTAATCTAATTAACACTTAAACAGGAACACCTGGGTTCTATACTGAAGGATCTGTGACTGCTGTGCGTGCACACAGACATACACACACAGAGACACGCTTCCCAGATGGGCCTTTGATAGCTCTGATGGTGGCAAGCACAAGATGATGTTTACACTTAACTTAAACACTTTCTCACACATTTACACTCATATACACACACACACACACACACAAAATGCATGTTCCACTCTTAGTGCAAGGGTATGTGGTAATAAGAAACTATTTCTGTCCCTAATATATATCTAACTGCTTACTAAATGACGCGATTAGACTGTGGTCTGATGGTGCACCTGATTAGATTAGCCCCGGTTTGTGCTTTCTGCTGTAACTCACCGCAGCCTTAAACCCAACCTTGACCCCAATTAGCCCCACACTCATCAGAGAGAGCTGAGCGACACTGGTGCTGCAGCAGCTTATTATCCTGCTACTAATTGGCCTGATGAGGCAGGATAAATATGGTTAATGCTGAAATGCAAGACCCAAATCAATATATACACATTAAAAGCACAAAAAAAAAGGAGAGAAAAGATCAAAGAGGTAGTGAGGGAGAAGATGTGTGAATTTTGCAGTTATTTTGATGCATTACATTCACACTAAAGAATATGAAAAAAGATATAAGGGCTAAACCTGTGTTGGTAGTCACTGCAAATGCGTAATGACCCCTCAGCCGGTCCAGCCCCTCTGATTTCACCACTATAATTTTGTTCTGGGTTGAAAAGGAATCAGATTTGGTCTGATTTTATTGGACGTGTCTAATTACAGATGGAAATACAGTTTATTGCTACTAACAACTTTTGCTAAAGTTATATATCCTTCTTAACATTTGTGTTTTTCAATTTTGATCACACATTTTGTGGGACTGCCATGATATTAACTGACAGAAAAAGAAAAGTGAGGAAAAGAGAAAAACTGTGAGTGCCTATGCAGATTCACTGCTTCTCCCTGAATAATACCCATGTATCAAATTTCTTGTGTAGAGCTAATTATAACATGTTTAAGTTTGTTTTGTTTCCATTATAAGAAAAAAATATGTTGCATACTACATATTTTTGGCCATTTGATTTTGAATGTTTCTTTCTGGGTGGTATAAATCCATCCATCCATCCATCCTCTGTACCCACTTTGTCATTGTCATGGTCTTGATCACCCCAACCTACATTTAGTCTAAGGCAGTAAAATGAAAGTACTGATGAGATCCTACCCATAGATCTTGTATATGTAATTACTGTCAGCATTTTCAAAGTTAGCAGTTTCAGGAATTGTTTAGAAAATGAATACTTTCATGCTGGCAGCATACACTCATAATAACGCATCCTTCACAAGTTGCTAAGTGAAAAGGCATTTGTAGTAAAGTCACTAACATGATTACATTTTTTTTTTTTTTTTTTACTTAAAATAATAATTTAATCCTTCAGTCTTTGCTTTCATCCATTAGCAGCAATCACAGCCAGGCAGACCTTTTGGCATTTTAGCTATCAGTTTGTTGAGAATGTCTAGAGATATTTCAGCTCATGCTTCCTGAAGTGCCTCTCATAAGTTAGATTTGTTTGATGTGCACTTTGACTTGTGTAGCTCAACAGGGTTGAGATCCAGTGGCTGCTCAGTTATAAACAGAATGCCAGCTTCTTGGAACCTGCTTCTTTTTTATGTAGTTCTTGCATATTATGGAGGAGCAAACTGACTCCAATCAAGCAGTGTCCACAGGATATGGTATAGCATGATATTGCAAATGGAGTCATAGCCTTCTTTATTTGAGACCCAATCTCCCACTTTACAATACCAACCCCACCAGACCATTGCATTTCTACATCATGGTGAACAAATGCCATCAAGGACTTCATTAGTATCATTTTATATATTTTATTTGTATCTCTGTGTTTGGTTGCCATCTAATAAAACCTCTAGTTAAGTACCTGCAAAGTATCCATTTCCAAATCTAAAGACTCTGATGTACTTGTCCTCTTACTCTGCTGTGCACAGGGTCTTCCTACTTCTCTTTCTGTTCTGTTCAAACCAGTTTGTGCTGTTGGTGGTAGTACACACAGTTTTAAGGAAACATTAGAACACTTTTGACTAGTTTTAGAAGAAAGCGTTTTTTTGTTTGTTTTTTAATTTGTCTTTTGATTTTTATTTTCATTTTGAGATTGTGTTAACATAATTGGAAAAGGGGTTTCTAATGATCAGTTAACTGTTTTACATGTTAGCTGTTTCTTTTTACATTTCTGATCAATTTCTTGTTATTTTTATTAAAAGCAAATGTGTTTTCTATCAAAACAAGGATATTTCTAAGTGACCTCAAGCCTTGGATCAGTAGGGTAAATGTGTAGTTATAAGACATACTCGAGCTGACTGTTGTTGTAACTGATTTAGCACAGGTCATAATCCTTGTACTTGCCTTCAAGAATTCATGATGTTTTCATGGGATGAAGTAAACCCAGCAGTGTATCTATAGAACAAAAACAAATACAAGAGAAAAGAAAAGGACATAATCTGACAAAAGATTCTTGCAAGTGCAGACACAAAAGCTTAGCTTGGAAGAGTGTGCACAAAGGGGGAGGGGGCAGATGAAATTCAAGGATAGTAAAAAGGTGAAGAAGAGAAATACAGAACAACAGAACCCACTTGACAGTCCTTAGAGCATCAAGTATGGGGGAAAATTGAGACTTGTTTCACTTGAATGCATGTTGAATTGCTCTCTGTTTTGTCAAGTTTCTTTCCAGCTGAATTATTTGAACTTATCATTTTGTTCTCAGTAGAGAAGAGCTGAAATGATGGTAGCCAGACACTTGTACTTGTCAAGTCCATATGTCCAAAGTAGTATTTATTGTGCACATAGATCAGA
This sequence comes from Paratilapia polleni, assembly GCA_015106735.1. Lineage (NCBI taxonomy): Eukaryota > Metazoa > Chordata > Actinopteri > Cichliformes > Cichlidae > Paratilapia > Paratilapia polleni. Next base: position 16,225 of record VUQI01030131.1, on the reverse strand, counting down.
CAGACATAGTGGCTCATTTTAAATTTTGTGTGTGATGCTGCATGTTTTTGGCCTTATGCAACTTGATCAGCCAGGAAATCCACTGAAGGAAAAAAACAACACAAAAAACCCCAACAAACTAGGTTTTGATTTAATCAAAATCATGATACAGCTAGATTTCAGTTCTTTCAGCAAATTTCCATTAAAGAATTTTAATCAAATGTGGTTCTCCCAAATGCTACAGCAGCTTATCAACTCACAAACCCTAGTTCAAAGACTATTTATTATGAAAGCATTCTCTTTAAATTTTGCAATTTTTATTTGTCAAAGGCAGCACTTTTCCACCTCTGTCTCCTAATGTACTAAAGTGCATTCTCCATTAAGTTTGTTTGTTTACGATGCATCACCAATACATCACACCATTGCTGTTTTATTCCTTGTTTATAGAACTTATCATGTAAATGGACCGGTTCTCATATAGCGCTTTTCTACTCTACTTGAGCACCGAAAGCACTCTACACATTCACCCATTCACACAAGCACTTTTCTCTATTATTCTTTAAGTGCTTTCTATCTAACAGTCACACCTCCTACCTCCTGAGCCACAGGTACCCTAATCATGTTGGTACAGTAACACAGAAAGTGGACAAGAAGCTTCTATCTTGATTAATGTTGCAAAGGTGTCTGTTTCAAATCATCCTAAACCTAACCAGAGAGTGAAAACAAAATTTAAATATCACAAAAATGTAACCACATGTCACACCCCTATTCTTGTGGATGAAAGTCTTGTATCTTGTGCTACCACACCTTCCTGTTTCATTTGTTTCATTTTGAATCTTTCATTTTTTAATTCAGTTTAGTTTGATTTGTCTTTCAAAATGTCTTTGCTAGTTTCAGTTTATTTTTTATTTGAAAATGTTTAGTTTTAGTTTAGTCTTCATTAGTTTCAGTGTTAGTGTTAGTCTTCTTAATTATTGTAATATTGAGGCTATTTGTCAATGGAAAATTGCAGAAGTTCAGAACAGGCGATACTTACCAAGTCTCAATAAATAAAAACCAAAGCCTCATAAGGCAAGTTGTGTTGACATATTGACAATGTGGCAAAAACTAAAACTAAACACATTTCCTTTTATTTTTATGAATTTTATTTTAGTTCATTTTTTAATTAAATAAGTCTTTTCATATAGTTTTTTTTGTTTGTTTTTTCAAAGGTCTAGTTTTTATTTTCATTTCATTTATTTTTCATTCATTATTCACTAATTTATTTTTTCCACACCTAATGTTATTATTATTATTATTTATTTTTTTTAATGAATATATTCAGCTGTCATTTAAAATTATTAGAATAATGTGTTTTACATCATGGAAGCAAACTTGCAGATGAATTCAAAATGGAGAGACTTCATGATGACTTTCATATTCTGAGCTGAATTCCATTTGTCATCACTGACCCCATTTAATAAAGGGAATCTTCACTTATTTAAAACTTTAATCCTCCATTAGATGGCAATATGAGTGCAGAGTGAGTATTCTGAGCCAATCGATTACCAAACCTTTCTGAGGGAAATGTAGGTTTCCCACCCATGTTTGGTTGAGGAGGTCATTTTGAAAAGTGGGCATCACCATTTGGTCAAAGAAAGTGAGTAAAACCTGAACCAGAGTGACTTTATGATGAAAAACAGTATTTGTTTCTTGTGTTATACCTAAAAAACAAGATATTGGATAATCATGTTGTTTTGGTTTTTATGACCCAAAGAGAAACAGAGAAATTAGCAGCAAGAAGACATCTCTAATACCTTTTAGGGATGGTAAACAACAATGAGGCAGCAATGACTGCAGCAGAGGTTTTTATATTCTTGGGTTTTTATATCTTTGGGAATATAAAACCCTCTTCTTGGGATATATATTTTTATTCATGACACTATACTGCTCACCAAAAAGCTACATTTCTGCTTCCATTCCTTCAATAACAAATCCTTTCTTTTGCAATTAACATGATATAATTGTCAAGGGACTCCAAGCCTGTCTGTTTTTGTTACTACTCTCATAAATAGAAACTGCCCCCCTTCAGATAAATCTCACAGAATATAAGTAGCTACAGGAGATAAGGAACAAGAAGACGGCTTTTGGTGTCTTACAGCACTGCTCACCAAAGTCTGAAATGCATTTGAGATGATTAACTTGCATTTTTATGCCTTGGGCTTGCTTCCTGAAAGAAAATTAGGAATTGCACTTCTGTCAGATCAATGAAATTGTGTTTTAGTCATTTTGGTTCTTTGCCCATTTACATATTTAATCTCCCACACATAACTTTTATGCACAAAATCGTTTATTTTAGTACTTTTTGGTCCCTTTGGGTGAATGAGATGATACTGACCATGGATTTCGTTATCTGTAAAAATGAGTGCTGAGTGAACTTACAGACAATTCCCATTGCAGAAGTTTGTTGATATGCACCACATGTACCCAACCCTGAAATTGTTGATGCAAAGGAAATTATTTAATTATTTATTATTTATTCATGCCTGTCCTTGTATTTCTCTGCCTTCATTCTTGCCATTCATGGCCATCAAGGTCTTAAACCAGCTACAGCTTAAACCAGCATTTCTTCTTCTTTTTTTATGTGTGGTTTGTGTTTTATGTGTTGAGGCAATAAAAGCTGTACTGCCATCACCTACACTCCTTTAACTGCTGTTGCATGCTATCCAAGATCTATTTTATGCCTGTGTATTTACACAAGGTTTTTCATTTTTACAACACAGGTGCTTGTAAACTAGATCTTGCTGCAAAAGAAATGTGTTTTAATAATGAAAAAAATGCTGTGAAACATTAAATAATGGCACAGTGGATAAAGCAAATTCAGACATTATCTAGGGTATGCTGGTTTGAAAATACATACATGTTCAAACTGAAATGTTTCAGCTCAAGCAATCAAGTTTAAGTTTCAAGTTTCGGTTGTTGTGAATAAGTCAGGTTATACGGTACTGTGAAAAATTATTTGCCCCGTTCCTGATTTATTTTTTGCATATTTGTCACAGTTACATATTTCAGATCATCAAACAAATTTTAATATTAGACAAAGATAACCGAGTAAATACAAAATGCAGTTTTTAAATGATGAATGATGATATTAAGGGAAAAAGCTATCCAAACCTATCTGGCCCTATGTGAAAAAGTAATCAAGAAATCACTTAAATAGAACCTATTTGACACAGTGAAGTAGGCTAAAAGATCTCAAAAAGCAACACATCATACCACATTCTAAAGAAACTCAAGAACAGCTGAGAAACAAAGTTACTGAAATCTATCAGTCTGGAAAGGGTTACAAAGCCATTTCTAAGGCTTCGGGACTCCAGCAAACCACGGAGAAAGCCATTATCTACAAATGGAGAAAACTTGGAACAGTGGTGAACCTTCCCAGGAGTGGCCGGCTTACCAAAATTACTCCAAGAGAACATTGATGATTCATCCAGGAGGTCACAAAAGAACCCAGAACAACATCTAAAGAACTGCAGATCTCACTTGCCTCAGTTAAAGTCAGTGTCCATGATTCAACAATAAGAAAGAGACTGGGCAAAAATGGCATCCATGGGACAGTTCCAAGGAGAAAACCACTGCTGACCAAAAAGAACACAAAGACTCATTTTACATTTGCCAAAAAAACATCTTCATGATCCCCAAGACTTTTGGGAAAATATTCTCTGAATGGCTCAAAAAAATCAAAATGAAGGCTTTGGAGTGGCCTAGTCAAAGTCTGGACTTAAATCCAGCTGAGAAGATTTGGCATGACCTTAAACAGGACGTTCATGCTCGAAAACCCTCCAATTTGGCTGAATTAAAACAATTCTGCAAAGAAGAGTGGGCCAAAATTCCTCCACAGTAATGTGAAAGACTCATTGCCAGTTATCGCAAACGCTTGATTACAGGTCTTGCTGCCAAAGGTGGCACAACCAGTTATTAGGTTTAGGGAGCAATTACTTTTTCATATAGGGTCAGGTAGGTCTGGATAGCTTTTTCCCTTAATAAATAAAACCATCATTTAAAAACTGCATTTTGTATTTACTTGGGTTATCTTTGTCTATTATTAAAATTTGTTTGATTATCTGAAACATGTAAGTGTGACAAATATGCAAAAAACTAAGAAATCGGGTAGGGGGCAAATACTTTTTCATGGCACTGTAAGCATTTACACTTACAATAATATAGATTTATTATATTTATATAATAATTTATATAATTATATTATCTTGATTTACAAATATTATCAAAGCATTCAAAGCAAAGAAAAAAATTAAATTTTGCCAAAAGGTCATCATGGTCATCTTCTCATGCACCTGTGGACTGTTTTCTGTGCAGCTGTTAGATCACTCCATAGAGCTCCTGTTATGTCCACTTGTACTCTGGTGCTGGACCACCTCTGGTGTAGAAGAAACTGTGATCCAACAACTTGACTTCCATTTTTTGGAAGTGGATGAAGTGAGACTTGGCAAGTGGTAAGCAAAGATTTTGTTGGTATGGGAGTTCCCCTCAATACTGTATTATTGATGGCACTGCATCTTCTCTATACTGTAGTCAGTGTGCATCGAATCATCTGCTGCCACACCATTGTGTCAGTGGTTATAACTTCTGGGATTACCATTCTTATTTAGTGAAAAGCTTTCCACCGGTGAGCAACTTTAACCAAGCAAGCTGTCACAGAATTTGTCGGACACTATCACCTCTTCGTGAGAGCAATAGCCAACAAATTTCCAGGCCTGTGGTAAAAAAGCTTAATCAGTCCTTTCTCATGCATTAGTCTTTTTTGACACAGAGTTGTCCCAAGTGGGAGGATGACAAATGTGGTTCTGAACAACCAAGACGGAGAAACGGTTTTGTAGAGCCAAGAATCAAACAGCCATGGTTTACTCCTTCACTTCAATGCTTTACGAGTTACCTCTGGATCAGCCAGGCTTATTCTTATGGTCAGTTAAATGTTCTCTGGTTTGTATGCACTGAGGTTAGTTATATAAGTGATCAATAGTGCCTATGAATTCTAAGTCAAGTAAAATGTGTTGAGTAAATGATCTAGCTGTAAAATCTGTATGCTAAACACAAGCTACTTTCCCCACATACAATTACAGAATATCTCAATACATAATTTAATAATTAAGTGATGTTGGTTTACATTGATCTTCTCAAAAATATATATACTGCATCAGTGTCAGTAGAGGGATAGTTATTTTGGAGAAACATATCTGAAGCTACTTGCAAGTTTAAAATGCAAATCATATCAAACATTATTAAAATCACATACAGTATGTTGTATATGATCAACAATTTGAAATTATTAAAACCCTTTGAGAAAATAGATACTTTATCTCTGCATGTGCTACTTAGAGAGAGAAAAAGATTTTTCAATGTCAATTAGGACATGTCATGGACGTCTGGACATTTCACAGTCGACAACTTTTTACATCATGGTCATCTTGTCCTGGCTATGTAAAACTTCAAAAATAATTAATGTCCTATCATTAGATTTCCATATATACTGTATTTCCTCAAGTTTCATTTCAAGATGCTTGAACTCAAATGGAGTCATGGATGGATTACTGCATGGGCAAAGTGGGCACATGTCCAGGGCCCTTGGCTTTAAGAATTTTGAATATGTACAGTATTATTGCTTTTAGATTAAATGGCTATTGAAAATATAATGTGATTATAAAAATGTTTTGTATATTAGCAGATTAAATCACGTCATAATGATGTGGACTGTGAGTCAAATGTAAACTCAGCAGGTCAGCAAACAGTATACTCAAGCGCAAACTACCAGCAGATGTGCCAGTCCTACAGTCTTGTCTCCTGGAGAGAGGCTAATGCTGTTAACCAAAATTCACAGGAAGACTGCAGATAAGTGATGTGGTGGAGCAGCAGTGCTGGCACTACCAGACTGGGTGCAGAGGGTAGTTGATATAATTTTGCTCTTGAACAAACTCTGTGAAGGGGCACATGAAGCATGTAGTCTTGAGTGGATGGATGCATGGATGTATTATTTTTTAATTCGATTTGGTTTATTACACTGACGTTTAACCCTTATTTATCACCTAACAATACACATTCAGCTAAATGTCAAAGTTGAATCATTCCACATGTTCTTTCTCTGTCTTTTAGATGAAAAAGCCCACTGAACTATTTTATTCCAACACACAAGCAGCTGCTTCAAAACCTGCTTTGAAATGAGGACGAGAAAGGCGATGAAAAAAATGTATTAAACAGTTATCAGTTTGTCACCCTACTACCACCACCTACATAATTCTTTTGCTTTCTCTTGTGAATGCTAAACATGCATAAGAGGCTGATGAAAGAAACAGATCACTTGTGCAGGTTCAAGTGGCCCAGATAAGGGTCTCAAGTGTCTTCAACCATACTGTAATTAACTGTTGTCAAAGTGATTAATCATACGTCTATAGAGGTGGAGTCCAGGAGGTTGCCAGCACTTTTGAATTGAAGTTGAGGCAGAAAGACAATGTGTTTGGAATCTAATTACTGGTAAAAATCGCTCTATTGACAACTGCATCGCCAAATTACACACATTGAAATATGTCTATTAGACTGAGACGGAAGCATCGCCAGTTATTGTGTGTAAGACAACATGGATGCTTTGATCTGAGCAACAGGAATTACAAAGAAAGAGCAAAGTGATGATTTTCAAGCAGTCTTCAAGCTTTTGCCCAAGACCTACTGCTTTATACTTGTGCAAATAAAATACGTATTTCAATCTTGTTGATCATTGTCTCTGCTTTTGCTTGAGTGATCTTTACAAAGAACAGGTCAGTTAATGCTTTCAGTCCTAAAGCTTCACTAATATCAGTGTGGATATTTATGGACACAGAGGCAGTAAGGATGAATTGGCTTTGACAGTGATGGATGGAACAGCAGGAGAAACAATCTCCAGAGATTCATAAAGGCAAACTAAACCTTGCATCTTATGATATGTATTTGTTCTGTTGTTATTTACTGTAGGCACATCTCAAAATAAGTCTACCAAGCATGACAAGCAGAAAATAAAACTTGATCAAACAAAGAACAGATATTTTCTGAGAGCCTTAAAATGCACAGTTTAATAATTATATAATGAAATTGTCTTTTCAATACTGAGGACAAAAGAAAAGTGGAAGTTTACCCCGCACCCCCTTGCAAAAAATTGCTCTCCACCAGGAATATGAAGCACAAAGACATAAAGGTGAGAGGAATAATGCTGCTCTTGTAGAAATTCTGTCACTAGTGGGTTTTCATATAACTCGTGTTAATTTTTTTTTCCTAAGCCTTTTTATGTCTGTCATCATTTGAAAAGAGGCCTAAAGAATAGCCACTGGTTTGGTGCTGTGAGTGAGCACTACTCAAGGGCCAGAGGAGAACAAAGAACCCACTGCCAATTTGATTATAATATCACACCTTTTCAGAGAGTTAATGTGGTGTCTCAGATGTCAGACTCCTCTCTTTCTCTCTCATTCTGTGCTCATCCTTTCCTCACTTATCCCTATCCATTTCTCTCTCTCTCTCTACCTCTCTGTTATTCTCATCCTTTCTTTGCTTCTAGCTTTGTGCCAGGGATCAGCTCTTACTTGAGAGGCTTTGATAAAAAATCCTTTCAAGGCAGAATGTGACGGCCTGAAATGTCATTCCCAGATCAGATGTCGCTGAAACAAGGCCTGTCATATCATTTGGTACGCTAGACTTCATTAGCTCTTTGTTCAGTTTTACGTCAGCTTTCACCAACACAATCGCTCAGTGAAATCACTTGTGGCTTCCTAGTTTTTCTCCCACTTATGTTTTACAAAGAAAATTATACTGTACATAGGAAAGAAGACAGTGCCATTCTTCAAGTGAATACAGGAACTTCTTTCATTCTGACATTCATCTGAATTCTTCTGATAGTCCAAGAGTTCAGCAAAGGTCCCACTGGACCTTTATAAATAAAAGTCACTTTCACTTGACAAAAATATATCTGCCTTTCTATCAAACAGCACTAACAGTAAGACAAACCTGCACTATAAACAACAGTAAACACTGAATTGTCTATTTAAGGGCTTATTGTGGAATTTCATACAGGCATTAATGGTTTACAGGAGATAATCCCCAGATTTATGTTGGTGGATGTAGCCCCAGTGATGTCACCCACTGGTTTAAACCTCAGGTCCATTGCCATCTTGGTTTTGGGAGCAAAAAGTTACCATATTTAACTGAAAGGGTAGAGTATAATGTTCACAGCTAATACTAGCAAGCTTAGTTAGCAAAGTGAATCCAGACTGTAGGAGTGCCTCACAAAGACACAGATACTTGCTAATTAGTGCTAAGTAAGGTACAAATATTATACTATAATATCACTCCACAAAACTGCATCACTTCTTGGACAGCTGTTAGTACAATTAACCACACAGCAAGCCACGTCGTTGTCAGATAATTCCATTCACAAAAATGCACTAAAAGCCACCAACAACACAACCATGGTCACTTTGTGACAGTGTGGTGGCAATTTGAGAAGTTTTGGGCACTGCCATTTTGGCTTCATTATTCAGTCTTAAAGGTTCCTGCTTGAGTAGTAGTTGTCAAAGTCAGTGGTTAAACTCCCTTTTCTTTGATATGTGACTTTCTTGAATCTTATGTGGTTCAATATTTTTTATGTGAACTATTTTATCTGAACTGTTGACACAAATATGATGTAATGGGGGAGAGTCAATTTTTGTGTTTGTTTGTTTGTTTAATCTGTTATGTATCTTAAGGATGTAGTGCCAGGGATTTGACTTTGTAAACTGAAACACACAGGGGAAATGTTATGAAAGTAACTTCTTTTCATGGACTATGACAGCATTGCTGCTCAAAAGTTTAATTGAGTGTTTCCAGACAGATTAACAAGAGGCTGAAAAATTAAGGAGCTAACTGAGAGGTGTATCTCAATCAACATGCTGCCAGTAGAAGTTTTCTGACACCTAGAGGGAAAATTCCCTTTTGCTGTAACTCTAGCCCAGAGTGAATGTGAACATCTTTTCTTGGCCCGATACTGCCAGGGAGTTTATAATTGAGTTGAGACTCAGGAAATACTCATTAAGACGTTGTCAGTCGCCAGAGGAGGCCACGCTGAATGTGTTTAGACACCACTGAGACTGCAGGTATCCCAGAGCCTTGCTCTTCTCCAGCTGGAGGGCAGAAGTATACGTCTGTGCTCAGGTGTGCATGTGTGCATTTTGGAGTCAGCATGTGTGTATTCATGCGTGATTGTGTGCAAGGGTTTAATAAACTCACGGGTTCATGGAGCACCATCTGCCTGCACAGTGTTTGATCGAAAAGGAGCTGGTTGTGAGGGGCAGCCCTGTCACCCAGTATGTATGACAAAGTAGTGATAAAAACGCCTGTTTACTGTCGTGCTTTTGCTCACACAGTCTACCTTGGAGCAGCTGCTTGAATGGATGGAGTTTATGTCTTTAGGCTGCGTTGGCCTCTAGGCTGGTCCTCTGGGTATAAACACAATATAAAAAGCAGCTTTTCAGGTTCATTTTGCATTTAAATATTTTCATGTGTAAATTATGTAGCGATCTCAAGCATTTTCCATTCAAATACTCAACATTGAACATAGTGTTTTTAAAATCAAAATGCGGTTGACACAAAAAATTGTATTTCACTATGTGTAATATAGACTAATGTGGGGAATACAGCATTGATAAGAACAACAGTCTAAGAGTTAAGAGTCAGATAAAAAAAAAAAAAGTTTTTAGTAGGAGCACAATAACAGACCTTTAATGCAAAGAAATTAAACTGTGGGTTAAAAAATCTTTCTTCATACCATTAGGATTCTTTTGACACCTCTGACGGCCATAGGGCCGGCCTCTTGTGCCGCCTCCTTTGTTTTCCAAGAAATGTTTGGGCGGAGCTGACGTAGTTTATGATGCAGCACACCTGAGCACATGGAATTTCATTGTGTCTCTCAGATATCTGTGGCCAAGAAGGAGAAACACCAATGATCATTAAATATTTTGATTCTGATAACTTCTTTGTTCTTAAGTGCATTAAGAAAAGTTTTATTTATTTACAAAATTTTTTCTTTTTTGATCCAACCTTTGTTGATGGTTCAGTGGTTCATCACATGGCTACATGTACAGATTGTGAACTCAACATCCATGCCACAGCATGGTTTTTCTGGCTTTGGGAGTTTTAGTTGTTATCTGACAGTGTCTATACCCACAGGTTTATGGTTAGGTGAGAAGGTGCTTTTAGGCATTGTTACTATTTGGAGTGTGGTGTACTACATGTTGAACAATATTGTTCTGTAAAGTTATATGTGTGTTGGTAATACAAAATACTTTTGGTGAAACAATGAGCATGGCAGGGATAAAGCTTTACCTTGCTGTGCTGAAATCTAAATCTCATAAGAGGTACCATCATCTTCTGGCACTCTTGGGTCATAAAACGCATACCTTCTTGGTTTGGTGGCCTGCATCAATGGGGTAGTTTATGTCAGGGAGAGGGAGATGGAGAGGTATGGCGAACATCGTGCATTAACATATCCATATGTGTGTTAGAGTTTCTTCTTGGCTCTGCCTTCAATTCCCTACGCTAAATTCTGGTTGATGCGATAATTAAAATGAGCCTCAAGGTGTCTAGCTATTGATCTCCTCCTGCCTGCCTCAGATGAAATTGATTAGAGCAATATCTCTGATGAACAGGCAAAGGTGTACACAAGTGCACACACATTGACAATTGCCACTGCTGCTCAGTTTGACAGTAAGCAGAGCACAGGATTTGTGTACAGGCTAATGTGATATCAGGCCACAGCTCTTTGTCAGTAAACAATATCATCATCAGTAATTAGGTTAACTCTCCAAGTGTATAAAGATCATTGACACAGTGAGTCAGAGAATGTGAAGTAAAGGATAGTGATTAAAGTGTGATTAAAGGATATTCAAAATGTGGAGTAATTATTAATGCAGGGGGAAATGTACACTCACTGGCCCCTTTATTAAGTACACTGTGCTAGTACTGGGTTGGACCCCCTTTTGCCTTCAGAACTGCCACATCCCAAAGGTGCTCTATGGGCTTGAGATCTGGTGACTGTGGAGGAAATGTGAATACAGTGAACTCATTGTCATGTTCAGGAAAGCATTTTGAGATGATATGAGCTTTGTGACATGGTGCATTATCCTGTTGGAAGCAGCCATCAGAAGATGGGTAGACTGGTCATAAAGGGGTGGACACGATCAGCAAAAATACTCATGTAGGTTGTGGCGTTTAAACAATGCTCAGTTGGAATTAAGGGTCCCAAGTATGCCAATATCCCACACCATTACACCACCACAGGACAGCAGCCTGAACTGTTGTTATAATTTGGTTTACAAATTCTGACCCTACCATCCGAATAATGCAACAGAAATCAAGACTCATTAGACCAGGCTCCCTCAGAAATGATGTCAGTAGACTCTGGATCAGGGTGGAGAAGATTTGGAGAGATGGGCACAGCTTCATCAGTGACGGCACCCACAACAGACCTCAAGCCTCATCATTGTCAGAAGCCTTTTTAAAAGCAAACAAAAGCAACATTATAACAGATGATCAGCTTTTATACAACTGTTCATAGTAACCATGTTTATACATAAAAAACCAACCAAATCATTCATTGCTGAAGATGAAAGAAGTTAACTGTGATTTGGTGCTTTCCCACTTCTCTTAGTGTTGGTAATTGGAAAAATCCTCCCTGGTGTCTTCCTCCTGTCTCTCCTCCTGCTGCAAACCCTGAAGTGCTTTACAAAAAATAATAAATATAAAAGAGGACTAAAAGTTAGTATGCAGCCACTGTCCACCTTCATGCTGAACTCACATGTGTATAATCAGCTTTAATCTCTTCATCTAACTCTCGATAAGATACCTGCAAATCCAAAGCAAAGTTCCCCACAACTCAGTGTGCTCCGTTAAGATGAAACTATAAAAACTTACCAGTGTTGAAGTCATTACGAGGGTGCTCACCACATAGAACAGAGAGGCCTCACAGTACCACAGTACACATTCCTGTCACATCTGGTTTGTAGAACTGAACAATAAACAAACAGAGTACAAAGTTATGAAACATTTAAAACCTATAGCACAAACAAGCTGCAAAGACAATAAAAACATCATCATGTTTGACAGTACAGCTAACAGTTACTGACTGGAGAAGGGAAAATCCACAGGTTTATTGTTATCAACAGCAATGGACCCACACAGTTTTTTTGTTGTTTTTCACCAACAAAAATGCCCAGTGGAAAAAAAAGTTAAAGAATCGATATAAAGGAGTCCCTCTGCAAATGCAGTTACATAACGCTGTGATTTAAAAATTAATCCAACAGTCAGAAATATCCTCCTCCTGTTTTCTCTCATGTGATTATGATGGCTCAGTGTAGCTGCTCCACACACACACACACACACACACACACACACTAACTTAACAACACACAGACGTTAACTTGTGTGGACGTACCTGTGCACGCCTAGACATGTTTGTGTTGCAAGTGTCGGTTATACATACACACGGCTTTGCAGATTAAATTTATTATGAATCCCATAATAATAATAATAATAATAATAATAATAATAATAATGATTTAATGCACCAGTGGGGAAACTGGATAACAATTGCCTTGATTGGCGAGCTACCACCAATGACTTTGACCATAGTGGATCCCTGACGTCACTATCCATTGGCACAACCTTACTATCCCTTTCTATATTTTACAAGAACACAATTGTCCCAGGTGTGCAAGTTGAATAAAATAATGAGACAACCTATAGAGAGAAGTCAGGCACCTGCAGACATAGCCATGTAAATTTAAATATGACATGTTGGAAAGACTGTTACTGTCCAGTTCTCCAGAGAAACTGATTTTGGTTTTATAACTGATATTTCAAATCAGGATTCAAACCTTAAGGTCAAATATGGCATACATACAATGCGTCAACTTCACCATAACAAAAAACAAGCTTCAAACTTGTTGAATTTTCACTTTCTACTGAAAGAGTTAAAGTAAGTTTTTGGGCACTCAAAGGACTGTGGTAATGATAGCTAATCTTCACTCCCAAAACATGCCTCAACACATTCAGCCAGTAGAATTTTAGCCATTAACAGTCCAACTGTGTAATGACTGTTAGCCAAGACAGTTTACATTAGCAAGCTAACTTTAACACACCTTAGATAACATCGGCTGCACTGAGAAATAAATTTAAACACACTTATTACTAGTTTCATAACTTACCTCACTGTTCTTCAAAAGACAAAATGAGCATCCAAAATAATCCAAGTGCTCTGATGTTCTTATCCGACACAGACTGCCTGCCTATCTTCTGCCATGAGAATGCAAGGAACCTTAAGATTTGAAGTGGGCTACTGCACATTGTCACACCCCAGTGGCCGCTCTTCTTCTTTTTGACAGACTAGGCTTGGCATTGCTTCCTCCTACTGGCAAAATAATGCCATTGTTTCCTTTGCTGTTAACTTGATTGCTTAAGTTAAAATTACTTGAAACAATGACTAAACTATTTTTACCATGCAATTAACAGTAACTTAATTAAAAAAAAGATAATTTTGGCTGCTCACTTATTGACAAGGTGTTGCGGTAACTCCGCATGTTTGATTTGGCAGATTTTTTTTTTTTTACGCCAGATGCACGTCTTGACACATCCTCCAAGGGATTTGTGTAACAGTAACTTAATAAAAGCTAGTAAAAACCATATATTCTTCCTCGCCAAGTATATCCTTTTATCCAACAATGCAATGCTACAAAAATTATGACAAAGTGAAATAAATCATTTACTGGCTAACAAAAGACTTTAACAAGGGTTTAAACATTCAACTAAACATTCCACTAATGTAACTGTAAAACAGGCGGCGCTGGACTGGCATCTTAATAGCCATCAGCTGAATACCCTTCTATTGGCATTTAAGTTTTTGTGTTAAACAAGGGCCTTGTGAAAAGCCTGTCTTCTCTTTATGAGCTCAATAGAGAAACAAAAAAGGGAAAAAAAGTATGAGGAAGAAGAATCCCTGTGATTATTTGCTCCATAAAATAAGATTTCTGGGTAATTTGTTTTGTTTTGTGTGTGCGTGTTGTTTTTTTTTTTTTTTTTTTTTTTTTTTTTTTTTTTTTTTTAAA
>VUQI01030130.1:8653-19907 GCA_015106735.1 Paratilapia polleni | reverse complement strand
AGACCACCTCACATGACTCTATCTTCACACACATACACACACACACACACACTCGTTTTGACATCTTAGTGGAGAACTCCATTGACATAATGCTTTACCTAGCCCCTTACCCTAACCCTAACTATCAGAAATGAATGCCTAACCCTAACCCTTACCCTAAACCTAAACATAACCTAATTGTAACCCTAACCCTAAAACCACGTTTTGAGCCTCAAAAATGCTCAAACATGCCTTCAGATTTGTGAGGACCAGCGTTTTGTCCTCACAAATCACGGCCGGTCCTCAAAACTATAGTTTTATGCGAATGAATCTCCTCACAAAGATCTCTAAACAAGTACACACACACACACACACACAAAATCACGCACAGATACAAACAGTTGTATATTCATGACTTCAATGGATATTATATTGACTTCCATTAATTAAACTTATTTGTGCCATAAAATGTAATGATTTATGCTTTGAGCACTTGCTTTTTATCCCCATAAGGAAGCCACATCCCCACAAAAGATTGAGATTCCCATGACATAAGTAATACCTGGACTCACCCCCCAACCTCCTCCACAATTCCCTTCCACTTCCAAATTCACCCGCACACTCTCGTTTTTATCAGCAGAGCAGCAGCTGACTTTGTCTAAACAAAAGTTGCTTGTAATAGTGAGTCACAGGACAACAATGTGGTAGTGCAATGCCTTGCTCAGAGGCGCATGTAAGAAGAAATATCTGTTTCAACATGATTGTTATAAAGCCACAACTGTAACTCACATAGTTCCAGCTGATTTAAAGCTTTAGTTATAATTTAAGAATTTGATAAAATAGAATTTAACTTTTTAAAGTTATAATAATCTTTATATTAAAGTTTTAACTTCCTTAAATTTTATTCTTTCACTGTCTGTAGCACAGTCCACCACAGTGGATTCAACAGGAAAATGATGTACCATGTAATCCAGTGTTGCTCTTTAACATGAACTTAATGATACCAGCCTGTTTGCTCCTAGTATCCTACAATCACAGCTGGCTTGAAGAGTTGGAACATATAATAACCTGTTTCAAAAAATAATTTGCATGCTGTATAAAATATAAATAAACAAATATAAATAAAAACTGAATGCAATGATTTTCAAATCATTTAACCTTCATATTTAATGACATAAAATTGAAATTTGTTGTTTTTTAAATACCTGGCAGCACAGTGGTGTGATGCTGTTGCCTCACAGCAAGAAGGATTTGAGTTCAAATCCACCAGCCGCCTGGGGCCTTTCTATGTGGAGTTTGCATGTTCTCCCTGTGCTTGCATGGGTTCTTTCTGGGTGCTCTGGTTTCCTCCCACAGTCCAAAGACTTGTGTGGGGTTAGGTTACTTGGTGATTCTAAATTAGCTGTAGGTGTGACTGGTTGTCTGTCTCTATGTGTTAGCCCTGAGATAGCTTGGCGACCCTTCCAGGGTGTACTCTATGATAGGTTTTACCTGTCCAGGGTGTACCCCGCCTCTCATCCTATGACAGCTGGGATAGGCTCCAGCCCAGCCATGACCTTAAATTGAATTGGAGTGGGAAAAAATGGATGGATGGATGCTCATTTATTATTTTAGGCTAGCAACATGTTTTTAGAAAAGTTGAGACAGGAGTAGACAACCAACCATTCACACCTATGGCCAATTGAGGCCCTGTGAAAGCTGGGATAGGCGCCAGCTCCCCCCACAACCCTGAACTGGATAAGCGGAAGAAAATGGATGGATGGAGACAGAAATATGTTTCCCCCCTATGTGTTCTTTTAATAAAATTATAAGTGTTTGAAAACTGAGCAGTCCAGTTGCTGTAGGTTCTAAAGCACAATGTTTTCCCATTATTGCATGACTTATCATTTCAGTTGTTCAACAATTCAATGACGATCAGTGATTCTGATATTTCTTTTTATAATTTGCCAAATATGTTCAATGGGTGACAGACCTGGACTGGAGGCAGGCCAGTTTAGCACCAGGACTCCTTTACTACAGAGCCATACTGTGCTGAAATACATGCAGAATGTGGTTTGACTTGAAATAAGCAAGGGCTTCCCATCTGAATGGCAGGATATGTTGATCCAAAACCTGTATATACTGTTCAGTGTTAATGAGGCCTTCGCAGATCTGCAAGTCACCCATGCCATGTGCACTAATGCCTATGCTCAGATACCATTCCAGATGTTGGCTTTGAACTGTGTTGATAACAAACTAATTGGTCCCATTTTTCTTTAGCTCAGAGGCTGCACTGTCTGTGATTTCAACAGAGAATTTCAAATTTTGGTTGGTGAGACCACAGGACAATTTTATACTTTGCTTCATCTTAAATGAGCTTGACAGCAATAGTCTTTCTGCATCTTTTTTCAGTCTGTTTCTTTCTTTGCATGGTAGAGTTTTAATTTGCATTTGTGGATGCAGTGATAAACTATGTTCCAGCAGTGCTCTCTGAGGGCCCAAAGATTATAACCAGCAAATGGTGCTTGTTTGCAGTCTTGTATGGATTCTCAGAATGTTGTAATGATATTACCCCCAACTTTCACAGGATGATAAACTGCTCCACATCTTATTTCTAATCTAGTTAGTTGTGAGATGTTCCAGCAGTTTTTTTTATTCATTACACACCATAAACAACTTTTCCAGTCTTTTGTTACCTCTGTCCCAACTTTACTGGAATATGTTGCAACTATAAATTCAAACTGTACAGATATACAGTATAAAGGTTTCACCAATTATTTCATTCTGGTTTTATTTTACTTTTTATACACCCCACCTTTTTTTGGAAACAGGGTTGTAGCTTTGCTTGCTTCATTTGTCTATTAAACACATTTTATTATTCAGACATTAGTTTTAATGGTCATTTTATGTTCGTAGTTTTCGGGCTGCATGCTTGAGTAATTTTCAAAATCAGGCGAGAGAGCAGTGTTAACACTAAGGAGAGGCTTGTCAAGGGTGTTTGTTCTGTTGCAAAGTTTGTAAAAATATATCAGGATTTTTATGAAGCAGCATGTTGCCTTTAAATCTATAAAGACGACATGCTCATTCTTGATGAAGAAAAGGGGACTCAAGTCCAAAATGGTAAATCAGTAGTAGTAAGAGGAAAGTGTGGTACTGAGTATTTCTCTCAGCGTAGCCTAAAGCTACGCTGAGAGAAATGGAATATCATTCCAAAGCCAAATAGTTGGCTTTGTCAGATAGTGAGGAAAACAATGATTTTAACAACCTTAAGGCTACTCAAGGGGGGACAAGGGGCTGAACTGTATGTGAAGGGTTAAAAATATATAATAGAAACAAAGAAGATGTTTCTCTTATCTATCAACTGCATCACTGATTAAGTTTAAACTTTGTTTTCCATCGAAATACAAATAACAACTGAACCATTGAAACCCCAAAGAGATTTTTATATCAGTTAGATCATTTAATTATATTTGATAGCAAATTCTGCTGCTGTGCAGCCTCATTCAGTGATGGATAAGTCCTATTTATTCATATGACTGAAACACTGGAAACACAGACAGTGTCAAATTAAAGGAAAATCCCAAACCCATGACTGTAACAAGGGGCATTTTGCAGGCAGTGGTTTGTTTGCACTTGTGCCTTCAGAGGAAACAATCACTGCAAATCAACACAAAGTTGTTCTAAGTGATTACCTTTATCCTACAATGAAGTACATAAAAGTAATCTCTTCCAGGATGACAATGCCCGCCAACCGTAGAACATGAAGGCTCACTAAAGGGTTTCATGAGGATGCAAAGACAGCACTCTACCACCAACATCCAAATGAGGGAATATCTTTTAGAGGAACGGTGTTCCATTCCTCCAGTGTACTTGGAGAACTAATGCCATGAATCACTGAAGTTGCTTCTTGGCACATGGGACTGGACTGATTCATTCACAGCCTTTAGTCATGCTGTGGCTTCCTCACAACTTTCCTTTAATTTGTCCACCATGTTTAGCTTCGGCCTTAAAACTGTGTTAACTGAAATGAAGCTGAACAATTTTCTCAGAGCCTTATAAGTTCAAATAACAAAAACATGCAATTCAAAAAAAATATTACTAATTTAATTACCACAAATGTTTAATTTGTACTTTTTACCTTTACTGTAGACTGCCCTGATAAAATATTTATACAACTGCAAAAGACATTTTTCAAATGTATTTTAAGAAAAAAATACCTGTAGGATTTAATAGCTACTACTATTATTTAGTAATTTGGAGACTTTTTGCAGGTAAGAGTGTAATAATTACGTTTAGTAGTTAAAATCAGCTCCACATAACAAGAACTAATATTACAATGGTGCTTACGTGTTTATACATGTCATACAATAATACAAGGCTTAAAACTTTCCTTTTTGATAGAGTTTATAGTTAGGGCTGGATCAGGTGACCCTAAACTATCCCTTAGTTAAGCTGCAATAGGCTTAGGCTGCTGGAGGCTTCCCATGATGCACTGAGCACTTCCTCTTCATTCACTTCCTTTCACTCTCCATGTGTTTATACACATGTTTATATTATTAACTCTGTCTCTCTCCCATAGTGTGTCTTTTGTCCTGTCTCCCTCTGCTCTCTTCTGTTTCCCCTGACAGCAGATGGCTGCCCCTCCCAGAGCCTGGTTCTGCAGGAGTTTTTTTTCCTGTTAAAAGGGAGTTTTTCCTTCCCACTGTTGCCAAGTGCTTGCTCATAGGGGGTCGTCTGACTGTTGGGGTTTTCTGTCTAATATTGTAGGGTCTTTACCCTAATATATAAAGCGCCTTGAGGCAACTGTTGTTGTGATTTGGCGCTATATAAATAAAATTTAATTGAAGAATATTTTAAAACCTACTGAAATGAGTCATTCTCTATTACTAGTAATTTTACATGTAATACTTTACTAAAAAAAAAAATCTGCTGAAGTTTTTTTTTTTATGTGTAATGGCTTTTTTGTTTGTTGTTTGGTTTTCTTTTGTTTTTTTATCATGTTGATACTTCCTTTTCAGACAGAGGTTGTATCAGTTCATCTCCAGTTTGGATCAGAGGGTCAGAGGACTCTGAGGGTTTAAAACATATTGAGTACAGAAGAACTCACTTGTCAGAAAGCTGCCCAAACAGAATGGCTCCAAATGTGACCCCGACAAAGAAGTAGGTAGCCAGAGCTTGATTCAGGTGTTTGTTGTCACACACCAGATCCCACTGCAGAGATACAAACAAGTTAAGTGTGAGGAACACCTGTCCTTCTGTGATCACACCCTCAGCTTTCTAAGTACCTGCCTCAATCTTAATATCTGATTATCACAGCAATGATTTCACATTCACACTGACACTGGGAGAACTACATTTATCTCCTAAGAGTCTGTCTTGATGCATGCTCAATAATCCAGGTAAGGAAATCCCAGAAAGTTGATTCTGTTCATCTGGACGTAGCGTTTTCAGTGGGAGAAATGTTTCATCACTCATCCGAGGGACTTCTTCAGTCTCAGCTGACAGCAGGTTTTCCCAACCTTATAAACAGTACAGCTGCATAACAACCACATCTCTGTGGCTTTCAAACCCCAAAACAGCAGAGTAATATAGTGTACGCGGTTAAGTGCCAGGAGGATTGTCGTGAATACGGGGAAACCAAACACAAAACACAAAATCACAACAAAGAGACACAAAACAAATACAAAACACACAAAATGACTTCAAAGATATACAAAAAACTACAAAGGAAACAAGTGGACTACGAAGCTACAAAACAACTACAAAGGAACACAAAACATCCCGAAAAGGTTGTAAAATGACAACAAAGACAGGCAAAACAACAACAAGGAGACATGACAGGACTGCTTATGCAGATGCAGTCTGCATAAGTCTGCATTTCCCCTTTTTGCCATCATCTGAAAGGACCTATACAAATACATTTCATTGTCATTACTAATTCAATTCAATTCTAATTTATTTATATAGCGCCAATTCACAACAATAGTCGCCTCAAGGCACTTTATATTTTAGGGTAAAGACCCTACAATTACAGCTGTAATTCTATACACATATTAGTAATTTGATTTTAGTGAGATTTAGGCAACCAACACCAGTGAGTAGTGTGATGTCAGTGACATTTTGTCTGTCTTTGTTGTATATGGTACCATGGGAACAGAGTGTGAAACTGTTTTTCTGTTCACACTCATCGTAGTCACATGACTATGCTCTGCAGTAATACAACAAACTGACTCCTCAGCATTTTCAGACAGCTGAAATAGAATGAGCACTACCATTGCCACAGCTACCTGTTCTCCCGACTGAGTGGAGCCAGAGAGGTCAGCTAGACCCCGTACAGTCAGGTTTCATACCATACATCTAGAGGAGGATAAAGATGATTGACCTACGACCACACATTAACCCTAGAAGATACTTATTCTTTCTGATTGCAACACAAAAGAAACTTGATAATAACATTAACTTTGAATATTCTGCTCTGAATCAAGGTCAGGATTAACAAGCAATTAAATCTTAAATACTAGATCCAGTTATTACATGTACTTAATGATGTTTTGTATGAGAATGTGCATTTGTTTGCTAATGAAGATCAGTGTGTGGGAATTCAGCTTTTTCTAGTGGTTTACATACTCTCACACCAGTGTACTCAGTATACATTAGAAATCAGTAACGTAGTTCCATACCATGAATGTTCAGTAGTATAATGCAATGAGGTTGTGGTCAAGTGTAGCCAGAAGAGAAGAAAAGATGAGTGTTTCTTCTTATCAAGAAGTGAGTTTTTCTTGTGCTTTTCTTCCTTTGTGATAAAATACTTCAGCAGAGCTTAAATTTAGTTTCTCCTTACCTCTGTGGCGGTTGTGGAGGTGAACTGTGATTGGTCGTAGATCCATCCATGTGGACACGGTGCAGACTGGTTTCCCTGGCTGAGGTTGAAGGCTGGTAGGGGACTGTACACCCTGCAGGAGCTAAAGGAACCATCATCCTGGCGGGGTATCCTGAGGGCCAGGACCTCAGGGTCGGAGCCCCAGCTGCCGTTATCATTTTCCTCTGGACTCTGGAGGGAGCAGCGGTGAGGAGGTATGGCTGAGATGAAGTTGTGCAGGAGAAAGTGGAGTGGAAGAATGGCACGGGGAAGACACAAGATGAGCAGGACCAGGAACTGGAACTTGGAGAAGCCACCAACATCATCCAGGATCTCCTCAAACCTCATGGTGATGAGATGGAAAGGCTGAGGATTTGTGTCTCCAGAGTTACTGTGCCTAAATGAAGGTCTTATTCTCTGCTTGCCTTCTAATGCTCTGTACCTCAGTCTGTCTGCACTGCTCAACTAAATGTAGAGTGAAAGCACAAAGGGAGCTTTGTGCTTTCACTTATGCAACCAGCCTATAGTACATTTTTAATTTTTTATATTTCTGCCCTAACAGATTTGTTTGTTTTTCAATTGAATGTTACAGGTTACAGGTCACATCAAAGGTTGAAAAAGTTTTGAAATGATTTATTGTGGTCTCATTTTTTTTTAACATCACAAAAACCTGGCATTTTAACAGGGCTGTGTACACTTTTTATATCCACTGTAAATTGTCCTCGAGTCTCTCATTGAAGCAGAACCCCTGAACTATCGATCAGGTCGTTGTACTTCTAAAGGGTTCACTAAGACTAACCTTTTTCAGACCTCACCAAATAGAGGTGTTGTTTGTTTGTTTTTTTGTTTTTTTGTTTGTTTTGTTTTGGGTTTTTTTTGTTTTGTTTTGTTTTTTTTGTTCATTATAAAATTGGGAATTTTAACCTCTTAACATAATTGTCCCCAGGTCAGCTTCTTCCTGTTCCTAAGACTGTTTTTTTAGTCAGCTGATATTTTGTTTTTATCTTTCCTGTCTTTGAAGCAGCAGCCCAAAAGACGTTTGATTAAATTGGTCAACTCCTTTTCCTAATCTGCCTCCCCAGAGGCCCTGATGTCTCCTGGTGTAGTCTACACTGGCCTTTGCAGAGACTCATTTTGAGTCAGCTGAAGTCTTCGGGTCAACAGACCTGTTTCTGTGTCACTTAACACAGTGATTTTTACATAGTCAAGGTTCCTTGGGAATGTATTAAAGTTCCGTGGGTGCTGACAGTGACCGCGCTACATGCGCACCATGACATCTGAACTGCGTCTAGGCTCACCTCTTCAGCAGCAATCACACTAGTCAAACGAACTGAACTTTTAGGGACACAGTGTGCCTAGTGTGAGTACTGTCAATCAAAGAGGCCATGCCCGTAACTTTAAGCCATCCCAGTATAACTCCATGATGAGTTATAAGAAAAACAAAATTACCCACTGTACAGTTTTCATGGATGAAACTACTAGGATGTAAATGTGCTGCTTAATGCCACTCATTTGGGTATTTTAACGCTGAGACTCAGCCGCTAGAGGAACTGCAGTTTTTGGCACTTTGTGTTGTTTTTATTTTCCAGTCCCTGAAGTGGGCATTTGCTCTTAACCTTTTTTTTTTTTTTAATTTCCCAAAGCTCCATAAACAAAATCAAGCAGTTTTCACAACTTTAATACCTGGCATCAGGAGCTGACATATGTATTGAGGAAATCTTAACCATCTGTCAAAAATATACAGAACATACAATAATGCAAACTTACACATGTCAAATACACTTTTCAAAATAAAATTCGATTTCTTTACCTCTTAAAGTTAGGTTTCCAAAGCCTTTATGTGATTATCAGAAACAGGATACACGATCTGTGAAGAAACATAAAAAATGTTTTTGTGTGTGTTTCATGAAAAGGTAGAGATGTAATGGTGTCAGAGGGGATGTTAGATGACATAACAGGGAAAACAGTGAAGTCTGTCAGCTGACAAAGAGACAGTCACAGGAGATTTCTAAGAAAAATGGACTGATTTGTTGGTCAAAAGCCAGGAGACACATAAGGAGAGTGAATGAAAGACAAGCCTAAAAAATATCACCTGACTTTGAAAATGAACTTTCTTCAAGGCTAACTCGTACTCTTTATTACATCCTTCACTTACTGATAAAGGACGCTTGTTAGCCACAAATTTAGTTTCAATACCACATGACAGGATGAAATAAGTGGGGAGAATGGATGAGACAAAGAAAAAAAAGATGAACCAGCTGACTTTATCACTTTGACAGTGCAGACCACTGTTTACCTCCTGTTTCTCACAGAAGGTCACACACTGGTCCTGAACACGACCACCATCTTTTTCCACTACTAGGTGGTTTATTTGCCAAAACGTTGCCAAATTCCTTGTACAGCATGTTTGGGTCTGTATAGTAAGTATGTTTCTGTTTTGTTGTTTAGATATGTGAGCAATATGTTAACCCTAACTCCCTGCTTTATGTTCCAACCTAAATAACTGTGATTATTTACAGGATATAATGCTGCAGGTCAATTAAGTCAACTAAACTTAGAACTGACAAATCAGACTTAACAAAATCACCATCAAAGTAAGAGGCAAAATGAAAAGAAACAGTGCTGCAAACAACAAATGCAATCAGATAAAATATTACAAACAAATTAATCATTAAAAACATCATTTAATTGAATTCTGATTTTATAAATGCTGTGTGCAATAAGGTTTCTTATGCTTAAGATGTACTTATATACTTACATTCACATAGACCTCCATAGAGTGATAAATTGGACTTGATTAAAGCATACGTTTTATAACTAAAGGTTCAGTTTTCCTTCAGAAAAATGTGACTAGAAGAGCCACCAGACATAAAAACCAGAGTAAACTCTTAGTACATGTCCCTGTGGATGTTCAGATGACATTCAGGCTGGCTCACTAGTGTGTCCCTTTTGTCCTAGAACTTATTTATTAGTCGGTATTAGACTATTTAAAGTACAGAGCTCTGTTACTTTGGGCTATTTTCTGAGCCTTAAATTTTCTGCAGCTCTTTCCTGTATGTTTAACACC
Organism: Paratilapia polleni; assembly: GCA_015106735.1. Taxonomy (NCBI): domain Eukaryota; kingdom Metazoa; phylum Chordata; class Actinopteri; order Cichliformes; family Cichlidae; genus Paratilapia; species Paratilapia polleni. Next base: position 10,023 of record VUQI01030130.1, on the reverse strand, counting down.
TACTTGTAACATTTAGCTTTGGTAAAGGTACAAAGTCGTGACACTGAGGTAGAAAAATCAAAATTAGTTTCAACAAGATCAGTTACTCTATTACATTAAGTGTGCCATTCTCACCAACCTTGCCTTTAATAAAATGCTACCTTTTATTTTTTACAATGTTATCTTTTAATATTTATTCATTGTGTGTCTGTCTGTGTTTTAAAGTATTGTTTTTTAAGCTGAGAACCACCGCACATCTTTGAATATCTGTGTAACTGTTTTTGTCTGACTTTATTTTTAAAAAGTTGTGACAATGTTGCCACCTGGAGCTTTCTCCCTGCCAGTGCACACATTCACTCCATCCTTCTTTTTACACCTTCTCTGAGTAGACAAGAGTGAACTATTTTATTTCATCACTGTCATTATTTCCCACTTCTGATAAGCACCAACAAGAGTGACAACAATAACAAAAAGTTGATGCATTTCATAAAAAATTAGCTCACAGTTAATCGTTAACAAATTGATAACCACTAGGTGGCGCTAGAGTCCTCCTTAGTTATTATTGTGCTCATTTTTAAACAGTGGTAAAATATCAAGATCACATAGTTTCCTGTTTCTAGAGATAAATATAAGTGGGGATTTTATATCGTTATGAGATCAGTGTTGGACTTACAATGAGAGAATGAAAGAAGAAAGAAGAAATAAGGATGACTGAAACCAAAGATTTTTTATTAACAGGATGCCTCACTTTGTGAAGAAAATAGATTGCTCATAACAACAACAATTAATCATTATTACACTGAAATAGCCACATTTATAGTCCAACACCTGGACACATGTCATATGTCAGAAATAAAAAAATCCAGCCAGCGTATTTTTGAGACACAAACAGCACAAATAGCGCCAGCCGACCACAGCCAACAAAGAAGCAGTAAACCAGTGCAAGCTTGTTTGTGATTGTTTCTCACTTCAGGACAGTTTACAGGTTATTTTTAAAGGTAAAACTAATCTATTTCTGCCATGATTAGTGTGAAGATGCTTGAAGACATTAACAGTAAAGTTTTGTGGAAGAATATGATGAGATGATTTTTTTCTTCTTGTCAGATAGGAAGTGCATCTACTCAGTTCGAGTACTCAAAGCATTTTATACTACATGCCTCATTCACCCAATCACACACACACACACCCTCCAATGAATGCATTGGGGGCAAGTTGGGGTTCAGTATCTTGCCCAAGAGTAGGGGAGCCAGGAATTGAACCACTGACCTTCCAATTAGTAGATGACCCACTCTACCACCTGAGCCACAGCAGCGCCAAATGCGACACGCAGTCATAACACTCACTTCTGCACAGAAGGTTGTTTTTTTTTTTTTTTTTTTACAGTTTCAGCA
>VUQI01030128.1:0-10578 GCA_015106735.1 Paratilapia polleni | reverse complement strand
GGCGCTTTATATTTTAGGGTAAAGACCCTACAATATTAGACAGAGAACCCCAACAGTCAGATGACCCCCTATGAGCAAGCACTTGGCAACAGTGGGAAGGAAAAACTCCCTTTTAACAGGAAGAAACCTCCGGCAGAACCAGGCACAGGGAGGGGCAGCCATCTGCCGCGACCGGTTGGGGGTGAGGAGAAAGAGAAGAGAGCAGAGGGAGACAGGACAAAAGACACACTATGCGAGAGAGACAGAGTTTAATAATAACTAATGATTAAATGCAAGTGGTGTATAAACACATGGAGAGTGAAAGGAAGTGAGGAAGAGAAAGTGCTCAGTGCATCATGGGAAGCCCCCAGCAGCCAAGGCCTATTGCAGCTTAACTAAGGGATGGTTATGTCAGATATAATATATTTATTGTGGATTCTCCCTGCAACAAACCCAACAACAAAACAAAAAAACAAAAAACAATAATGTGCAGTTTTCTGGCCCTCTTGTGCAGCCCTCAAATGGCAGTCAGTCAACAAAACTTCGAGAACCCCTGCCACATATAATGACTTCCCAGCAAACAGTAACCTTCTAGAGACCTTCAGGAAATGTTCCCTAAAGATTCCCTGAAGGTCACATTTTGGAGAACATTCTAGGAACATTCCCTGGAGGTTAATTTTGTAGAACCTTCAGGGAACATTCCATGGAGGTTTTCTGAAGGTTAATTTTGTAGAACCTTCAGGGGACCATCATGGGACTATCAGAGAACATTTCCTAAAGACTCCCTGAAGGTCACACTTTAGAGAACATTCTAGGAATGTTCCCTGAAGGTTAGTTTTGTAGAACCTTTAGGGAACCTTCAGTGAACGTTAAGGGAATGTTCCCTGATGGTCCCCTGAAGGTTCTACAAAACTAACCTTCGGTGAACTTTTAGGGAACATTCCCTGATGGTCCTCTGGGGGTTTCACATAACCAGAGAAAATTAAACAGGTTGAAACAATTAAAGTTTCAGGGGTATGTTTTAACTTCATGTGTGTATGCAAATATAAGAGCTAAATGTAATAATGCTATGAAATGATCTATCTGTATCTTAGAATAACTCTTTTGACTGAGAGGTCACAACCCAGTTATCTGCTACATTCTGAAAAGTCATCCTTAAATCAATGGTTTATCTATCATTTATAAGGTAATAATAAAAATACAAATATTTTTGGATTGCCATATAATGCAAAAATCCTCGTCCAATATCACACTTGTGTTGTTTTAAGTCTTTAATATATCACACCGCTCCCTCCAATGGGCAGTTTGACCATTTGCCTTATGGAAAAAAAAAGGCTGCAGGGCATCTGAGCCAAAATCCATTTGTAGACAAGTTATTAATATTTACACCAACAAAATGAATGGATTACTATGACAATTCTTCATGAATATTTTATTACCTTCAGCTGCATTTGACTTCCTGACTTTGGCTGATGGTGTATAAGAAAATTACACTCTCAGGGACGATGATCTAACTGCTTAATAATATTTAGCAGTTAGTAAGTTATTAGTCTCTTAAATGAATGAATCCCTATAATCCTCTAATAAATCAGAAGGTGGCTCCTCATGAAGGCACAAACTTGTCATGACTCTTGATCAGTGAATGCAAAATGACACCCAATAGTCACACTGACTCTTGTGATAATCCTTTCCCGGCCTGCTGTTGTTTTCTTTTGAGCACTTCACTTGGCAGCATGTGAGGACACAGCCGCTAACCCTAATCCCTCAAAAATCACAAGAATCTAATCATAAACATTTTAAACTGAAGCTAATTAGCACTTCTTTTCTCTGACACTTTTGTTGCTTACAGTTTGGGATTATTTAGCACAGGGGACACTCTCCTATACTCTGCTTATACTTAGTGAGCAGAATCTGCAAAACCTCTTAACCTGTAAAAAAGTATTCCGCCAGGTTGAGACCATTACTTACACTAGAGTGGCACAAAAAAACCCTGATGCGTCATTATTATTATTATTATTTATTTATTTTTCTGAGTTGCTGTAGGCCAAATAGTCAATTTTCACGTACTTTTATCAATTGATTTTACAGGCCCGACTCCTGTGTAGAAGGTCTTGTATATAATTAGCTTTTTAAATGTTACCCTCAAATCTGGAAAGGTTGCTGAAGTAATGACCTTTTTCATCAGTTAAAAGGAATGAGATAACTACAATTTAAATGGATGATTCAATTGTGTGTGTGTGTGTAGCTGTAGAGATATGGTTACTCCTAGAAAAACAGTAAATACTGGATGCAACTGCAGTTGTATGAGTACATGTGTGTCTCCCTAACGGGCTTCACCATTTGTTGTGTGGAATGGCCATGATGTGTGGCCAAATTCTCCGGCATGTGTCGGAGTCACACAGCCTGGTTATAATGCATGCACTGCAGTCCAAAGCCATGCATGTTGGGTTAATTTGAGAGAATAAAGTGCTGTATAAATACATCTGAAAAAGGTAAACATGACTTGTAGAGAAAATGCTAGTCCATTTCATAACATTAACAATAGCATGTCCTTTCATCTCGTGGCTTATAGCCTCTAACCATTTCTGTTTTATAATGTTGCTGCAGCCATGGGGCAGCCGTGGTGTAACATGTGACACTTGATCCAGCAGAAAAGAACAAGTTGTTTAACTTTGGTTTAAAGTGTCTTCTCACCTGTAGTGGGCCTCTTTATAATTGTGAAGTATTTCTTCTATCTTTTGAACCAAAGTGAAACAGTGCTTCACAATTTATAACTAGAAGTGTTTGTACCCGAGTTTGCTATTGCAGAAGCATTGATTTCATTCCTCCCCCAAAAAATAAATTAGGACTGTCATTTTAAAAGTAAACTTTTCGACCGCAGCGTGTCTGCTGGATGAGCTGATAAAGTTTGTGATCGATATCGGGGTGTTAGGAGGAAATAGACTGCCACAAATTCAACCATAAAACCATAGCTTAAAGTTTTTACACTTTGATTTATTTGTATATAAAAAAAAAACGAAACAAAACAAATAAAATATATCAAATTAACTAGGGGGGATTCAGTCTTTGTAGTTAAATTACACTAGCTTGGCTGCAGTATATTTAACATTTAGGTGTGAGAGTTGCAATAATCTTCTCATCTAAGTCTTGGCAAGAAAGCCAACTTTTAAGTGACACCTATGAGTTATCAAATATCCTCCCTACTTTCTCAAAGCTTCACCAATGAGCCTTCTATGTTTAAAAAGATTCACCACCTTGCATGGGTCTCTCTCTGATAGTTAATTTGGGTGCTGAAGTTAGGTTATTCCCTCTACTTTTCTCGTTTCTAAAAGAAACGAGAGGCTTTTGGGCCCAACGTTTGATCCTCACCCCCCTGCAGACTGACACAAAGCCTCTAGAACCCGTTACCACTGAACACAGCCTTCTGTCTGAGCTCTCACTCTGCTGCTTCTTGTGCTTATACACCTCATCTAATGCATTTTTCACATGAACCTGTAGCTCAGTGATAAAAATATGGCAATAACAGTTAAACCATAACAAATGAACTGGCCCGAGTCAGAAAGCATCTCTCAGATTTGTGCTGCACTCAGTGAGCAAGAGGAAGCTGGTTGTTCTTTCCTTTAAAGATTAGCACAAATAATATTGACAAACAAAGATGGGGAATATATTTTGAAAATGTATTTTGACAATTAACCAAGGAAACAAAGAAAAAGCCCAGAGGAGCAATTTAAAAATGCAGTCCTACTGGATTGTTTGCAGCTGAGCTGGGATGAAAATCAGCACCTCCAAGTCTGAGGGCATGGCCTCAGATTTGGAGCCCAGAACTTCTTCCCCAAGTGGAGAAGTTCAAGTATCTCGGGATCTTGATTGAGTGAGTGGAGTGGAGTGGAGTGGAGTGGGAGATTGACAAGGATTAGTCCATCATCTGCAGTAATGTGGGCACTATAAGGTTCTGTTGTGGTGAATTGTGAGTGTCAAGGTGAAGTTGTTGATTTATATTCCTACCCTCACCAATAGTGACGAGCTGTGGGTTGTGACCGAAAGAATATGATTGTGGATATTGTGGAAATGAGATTTCTCTGGAAGGTGTCTAGGCTCTTTCTTAATAATCTACAAGCTCAGTCATCCAAGAGGGGCCCAGAGTAGAGCTGCTACTCCTCCATATTGAAAGGAGCCAGTTGAGGTGGTTCAGGCATCTGACTAGGATGCCTCCTAGCTGAGGTGTTTTGAACATGTCCAACCACAGCGCAGAACCAGGACACTCTGGAGAGATCATATCTCTGAGCTGGCTTGGGAATGCCTTGGTGTCCCGCCCAGAAGAGTTAGAGGTAGTGGCTGGGGAGAGGGAGGTCTGAGCATCTCAATTTTAGACTGCTGCCCCTGCAAGCCCTGGACTCAGATTAGGGCAGAAACTGGTTACAGTCACTCCACTTACAAGTATGTAAGTGTTATTTACCAAAAATAAGAAGTTTTTTTTTTTTGCATCCAGGTTATCCATAAAATAAATTATCACAGTAACTAAATGAAAGTGGTACAGGTTTTAATTCTGCTATCACATTTTTTAATCCAGCATTCTCACCTTTAGAGATAAAAATGCTGTGTTTTGGTGGAAGAGAGGCTCATTGCTTTGGCAGGTCTTTTACCAGTAATGCTTCTGTTTCCAGTGTAGATCCTGCACAGTTTAACATACCAATATAGGTATCATTTTAACAGATTAAACGGCGTCTGTCACTATTGTTGCAGTTCATATTGCTTACCATTGGATGTCAGTAAAGCAGCATATCACACTTCTGCAGGATTCTGCTCATGAAAGATACCTGTGCAGCATTTTAATATGTCTCCCTGCTGCATCTGGTGTCTCCACATGATCCTCCTGCTTACTCCATTCTGTCTTGCTGTTAACTGGAGTCAAATTTTGCTAAATAAAAACCGGCATTATTCAGGCAGTGACTCTGCATACAAGAGTCAACCTCAAGTGTTCTTGAATGACCTTCAGGGGATCGTGAGGTCCTCACAAGGATGAAAATGTAGGATTTAAGAGTCATTTTACTCCAGTTGCCATTTAGAGGTATACTTTTTTGCTGCATGGTTCATTTTTGAATTTAGCTCATGCTACGTTAAAGCTAAGGGTTAGTGATTAAATGTCAGATTAAATGCCATGTTTAAATGTCAGGGAAGCAATTCGAGCCCTGAAATGCAAGACAACAAAGTTAAAAATCTTGTTTTTATGCCATTTTGTCCCCACTGCTCTCAAACAAATGTGCACATCGAAGCAGTTTTCTCCTTTTTCTGCTCCCGTGCAGAGACATAAACATAACATCAAAGTCGGTAGCTGCTGCTTGTGTGGGGGGGAATGTTGAACCAAAATGATCTGTCAGCTCTACAAGAAGGCTGCGTGTCCACTCCAGAGACCTGTCCTTACAGGACCTGCTTCTTATTCTCCTGCTTTGTAATGGAAAGGACACTCTGCTGACATCAGATAGAGCCGAGCATCTTCTGAGCCCTGAAATGTAGAGGCGAAAAAAATTACAACATCAGCAGGGGATACACTTCAGTGTAAAACACACAGCAGGGAGGAGGCTTTTAGAACACAAGATGTTTGAACATGACTGAGGCTGTGGGGAAAATACCACGACCTACTGGGCAAAACAAAGAATTACACATTTATCCTTGAATACCACAAAAAATAGCTGCATTAGTAGATAATGTGTGTAAGTAACGATGCTCTTCATACAGCAGCCTAGTGCCTTAATCATAGTGCTTTTATACATTGTGTGACTCTCACTTTTAAATAATTAACAATATAAATTGTGGTGTTTTGCTTCGGTTTGATTGAGAGTAGTGATGCTTGTATTTGATTGTACACAATGAGATTATTGTAATGTTTTAATACTACTAGTAATAATAATATCATTATAGCACTGTAAGACAAATACTTCCATTTATCATAGGTTTTTTAATGCTTTTTTATTGGTTCCATTTTCATTTGCTGTTGTTCATTTTGAAAGATAAAGGTGTTCTAAGTTTGCATGCAAAGCACAACATTGGTGGAGTTCTTTTATTATTAGACAGAATTGATAATTTCATGCACCCACTGCTTTATTAAAGGTGACATTTTCCCTCTGGCCATGTTGCTTCTTTGTCACTGTTGTGACAGATACTTTCCAAGATTAAATTTGTCTTCCAAACAACAACAGCAAAACACTCATGCTGGCATGCTGCTTTTAAACCTGAACATGTTTTATTTATTAGGTAAAAACAAATGTAGGTGAGACTGCAAATGCACTGAGATGCAGGTGTTGTTTCATCAGTATTTTTTATGGTAAAAGTAATACTACTACTAATAATTATGGACAAAATATGTTGTGTGAAAGACAACATCCCAGTCACTGAACTGGACCTCTCCACCATGTTTGTGATGTTGATGCATTTTTAATGCAATTATCTAACAAGTAACATATCTTACTAATTGTTATTTATCAGTAAGCAGGTATTAGCAGGTATCTGTGTCTGAGTGTTGCTTGCTAGCTAAGCTTACTGGAATTAACTGATAACTTAACTCTCCTCCAAATATGGTCACTTCAAACAAAGCAAACAAACAAAAAAATTCTATTGCATAAAAATTTAACAAACTTGAGCTACAAGAATGGTACTAATAAGGAACAACATGTTTGAGGAATTGAGACTTCAATGATTCGTGCAAAGTGATGGTCTAAAAGGGAGGAAAATAGCTTGGAAAGATTTTGAAGGTAAATCTATGTTTACAAGAGTACAAACAGCGCTTGCTTGTGGAATAAATAATAGTGATATAGTTATTTTTGATTTCTTTATTAATACAGTTACAGTGGATTAAAGTGGATCACTTAAGTTTAGCTTTTACTGTTTACAAGTATTTTTGTTTCTAGATTTGGTGTTAATTTTATTCTAATATTGGGAAACTTTTTTCAGGGGCAAACTTTAAGAAGTTCAGAATGTGTAACAAACACATCACTTTGGTCTCAACAAACATGAATCAAAGTGTCCTCAGGCTGGCTGTGTTGACACATTTGACCAATATGAAAAAGACTAAAACTAAAGACATTTCCTCTACATTTTAATTTTAGTTCACTTCATAACACATTAATTTTTCAGTTAGCATTTTTCTATAGAGTCTAGTTTTTATTTTAATTTCAGTTATCTGAAATGCTAGTTCACACCTAGTTTTAGTTTATTTATTTTTAGCATGGCTTTAATTAACTATAACTTTGGTACAAATTGTTCTTCATTGATTTTATTTTTTGGTCTTTTGTGATTTCTAGTGTATATTATATTTCTTTGTCAAGGGCAGAAAAACAGCTAAATGACAAATCTGGGGATTTGTGTGACTGTGTTGATCCTAACTGATGAAGATTATATTGTGATTCATCAGGATCTGATCAGCACAGTGATAATAGTGATGGTGAGCCACAACTCATGCATATAAACAATGACAGTCACAATGTGGAGAGATTTCTATGCATTTATTATGCGTGTTTTGGGATTAGTAGGTCTGATAAGTACAAAACCAAGCATTGTCAAATTTTAAAAACAGTCGGTCACACCTATCGACCTGAGTCAGTTTGGGAGCAACACATTACATGTCACACACAGATTTCCCAGAGCAGCCTTTTCCTGCAGCAGCAATGGCAGAGTTACATGGTAGCCAGGGGTGGCCACAGGCACCACAAACTAAGACCGGGATGACACTTGATTGCACACGCAGACACCGACGGCTGTGGACATCACGGAAGAGTGGGTGATCCTTCTCTCAGCTTGGAGTATGCTTGAAGGATTTGTTTCAATTTGTTTGCAGAGTACCTTGACAGAGAGCAGAAAATCAAATTTCATTGACATTATCGCCACTGGAAAGTTGGAGTCTGTGTCCTGGTGTATCACAAAGCTGGAGAGCCAGCTCAAGAGGGAAATAATTGGGGGAGCACATACAATACTGTCTGATGTGGGTAGCAATGAGCCCTTCACACAACTTCTTAACAAATTCAGCATCCATCGTGGTGCCATTTTAGTGCTGTGGTCACGCGAATGTCCGCACAGAGCCTTGCATTCACCCTCTGAGGACAAAACCCGGACTCTTGCATATTTGCAGATTTGGGAACTATAACAGAAGCAATTGTAAAGGCAGTTTGGGGGCTGAGCACACATACTCATTGAACTGGCATTACATCCAATAGCTACTTTTCTAGCAGCATGTTTTTCTCTACATTTGTTCACACCCTAATATAAACCCTCAAAGACCGACATGACTACACCTATGTGCACCGCAGTCGTGCTCAAGTGTGTGATTTCATAAGACTTGAAATGAAATGAATAGGAATGTTACAGGTTTTTGTGGGATATGTGACAAAGCCAAGAGTATAGTTAGTATAATAGTTTCTTACTATTGTAGTTTGGGACTATTTATTTGACATCTTTTACTTTCTTCACCCACTTTGTTTGTTACTTTGTTCACCTCACCTATGGCCACAAAGTGTGGGTCGTAGGGAAAGAATGAGATTGTGGTTACAAGTGGCAGATATGAACTTCCTCTGAATGGTGTGTGCGCTCTCCCTTAGAGAAATGGGTGAGGAGCTTGGTCAATCAGATGGAGCCAGCTGAAGTGGTCCAGGAGGGACCTGTCCAGGATGCCTCTTGGACACCTCCTAGGTGAGATGTTTTGGACATATCTGACTGGGAGGAGACCCAGGACACGCTGGAGAGATTATGTCTCTTGGAATTAGAATTAGTGGCTGGGGAGAGGGGATCTGGGCATTTCTGCTTTGACTGCTGCCCCCACTACCAGGACCCAGGTAAGCGGCAGAAAATATATGGATAGACATTGAAAGAGGGATTGTGTGCAATGAAGCATGCAATCCTCTGACTTATTTAAACTTATTTTTTTCTCGTACCTTTTGTGTCGGTTGCTCATGGCTGCAACCATGTGTTTAATGTCACGGCACTATGAACTGTAATTCCCTTAGGCAGAGTCTGCAGAAATACAGACTTATGAAAAGTGCTGCATAAAGGGCTCCAAATGTGGGGCAGCAAGTCTAATTATCTTATAACCTTTATCAACGCAAGTTATACTAAAAGGTTTATTGTATATGCACTTTCATGGTGCATGTCTGTTTAATTTAATTCAGTTCAATTTATATTTCATTTTTATTTATATAGTGCCAGTCATCTCAACAGTCATCCCAAGGAGCTTTGTATTGTAGGTAAAGACTCTTCAATATTAGAGGGACAACCTCAACAAACAGACAGTCCCCCTTATGCCAGATGGTAGGACATGAGTTTCTCTGCACTCCATTCTGAGTATAAAAGTATCTCAATATGTGCTGCACATCTTTAAGGTGATCAGCAGACGTTATGCAGACTGAAACATGGGGGTCTGGAATAACCTTTCCAATTTGTAGTGTGGAGCAGGGAACATTTATGTTGACTTACAAAATCCTGAACAAATCACAAGGGTTTTAGATGTTTAATTCTTTGCAATTTTATTCTTGCACAGCCACGATTTGTTGTGATAAACAATAAATTAAAACTATTGTCCCCATATGAGAGCATCATTATAAAACACACACACTTCATTTGAAAGGAAAAGGCTTAGTTTTTATACCCATTAGATCCTGCTAATTCCATATTGCTAGAAGAAATTAAAAATGCATACAAAATCAAAACGTGGGTCTTAGGAGGTTAAGATAATGAGACTTGAGAAATGTTAAAAAATTCCACAGCCAATACTGAAATTGTAAAAATAAGCAAGAATCATCAATACAGCATCACAAAGAGCTTCTGCTGTACTGCTTTGATACGATATATTGGTATAGCGCTGTTACATTTCCTGAACAGGGTGGGGGATGAAGGGAGTAACAATTAAAAGTTAACCAGGAGAAAGCAGATCAGGAGAAACAGAGATAAGTACAAGTGACACTTTTTATTAAAAATTAAACTACTCAAAACAGAGGCCAGATAAGGACGGAACAGATAAAAAACAGGCTTCCTGCAAGTCTTTAAAAACCAAAAGTATAAAGATAACCTAGAAATAAGTCAAAAACACTCTCCTTCTAAAAGCGGGTAAAAACCACCAGGCTTGGTTCACTATAATCGAGCACACAAACAGCCTGAATGCCTCCCAAATGGCCCACTGGCTTCTAGCAGTGCTTCCTCTTTCAAATTTTGTAACCGGGGCCTGATGAACAGGTGGAAACAGCTGCACCCGATCACCTGCTGCAGAAGGAGGAAGGACAGAAGCTGGAGGGAGCACAGAGGAGAGACAGCAATACACAACCATAAAACACACACATGCAGCACTGCAGCACACAACAAGCACACATATTTTCATACATTATTGAACTTGCACATTTTATTAAACACCATTATGTCATTTGAGTGCATGTATTATCACCAGGAAAACACTCTCTTAGGGCTTGTAAAACCTATTAAAGTATGAATTCGGGGCAGAGTCTTTCATCTGTTGACGACTCAATTTCTGGGCTTGTGAGAGATTTTGAAGTACATTTCCCCCTGAGAAATTTATCCCCACCAAAAGTAAGTTTTGATTATGTGATGACTTGCAAACAACTT
>VUQI01030126.1:2500-10598 GCA_015106735.1 Paratilapia polleni | reverse complement strand
AGGTCACCTGGGGTAGAGCTCAGCCGTGTTGCTGCTGGCTCAGAGTGTGTGTCAGTGGGTGATAAGGCGGGGGTTTGCTGGACTAACTTTGTGTGCCGCTTAGACGGCCACCTGGCTGCTTTGTTTTCTTATGCTGTCATTGGAAAAGACAGCCAGGCTCAGTCCAGTGAGGTTTATAATGAAGAGCAGGTTAGATCTGGAGATTTAAGCATTTCATACACATGCAGACAGAATTCAGCTGTAGGGTTTTCAAAGCTAGAGCTGATATTAATATTTTTAGTTCAGAGCTTCCAGAAGCTGATCATTTTTTGAATTTTGACCATTTTCTTTTCCTCAACTTGAACTTCAAAGTAGATTCATGCCATGTTGAGCCAGAGTGTCTCCCACACTCAGACTTTACTTGGGCAGGCCGCCCAGGTATATTAACGTGTGCTCCTAAATATATTTGGCGACCAGGCCAGTGATGACCATATGTGGGGGCCTGACACAAAAACAACATACTGCCACTTATGTATTTTCTATTTTCTTTACCATTTAAAACCAGCACTTGTTTTTTTTCTCTCTTTTCTTTCTGTTTTTCTCTTTCTCGCGTACACCACAGATATTATATAAGGACGAGACATGGCACTTATTAGAAATCTATAGAAAAATCCTGAAAGATGGCGGTTACCCTGCTCTTGCCCTCAAAGAGCCAATCAACAGCAGAACCGATAGACAGTTAAAAAGATGGACGCAGCTACCGTGATGTTGCCCGTTGGTTTTGGAACTTCTGTTTTGAAGTCTCGAAATGAGCGTTTTCACCGTCGCCGTCTTGGTTGCAAGAAACCAGATGTGACAAAAAGGTGCAGGTCTGACTGTGAAACCGTTTACTCATTGGCTAATGGCTTTGATTGACAAGTCATTAGCCAATGAGCGAGCGAGCTGTTTGAAACGTGGTATGAGCAAGATTTACAAAATACGCAAAGTTTTTATTCAGTGTGACCCAATATGAGTGACTAAGACCATGAAATGAGCCAACAGTGACACAGTCATCCGGGCTGTCAGTCTCTGAGGTACGTCTGTTCAAATAACTTTATAAAGGTCGTGTTAAAATACAGCTGGGTTGACAGGGTTAGCACGTTGTAGGCTACACTGCTGCTAGTTAGTATTGCTTGCGTGTGTGAGTAGATAACAGTAACTTTTTTCTGAATTTTTGCTCCCTTGATCCAAATGAATATTAAAGTATTTTGAAAGATTCAAGGGGCTCTTTCTGATGACAGACAAAGGGAGGGTCAGGAAGATGTAGCCCTCCCAAAGCTCGCAGCTAGCACCACAAGTGGAATCTCATTCTGTGGGGAATATTGAGCCATTTACGGCAGCTCAGTTATCACCTTTTGTTCTGACATTGAGATAAGAAGATCTGTATCAATATCTAGTCTGTGCATTAAGATCAGAGCTCGAGTAAAGAGGTGATTAGCCTAACTTAGCATAAAGATTAGAGGCAGCTTTAAACCGCTAGCCTTGTTCTCTCAATGCAAAAGATTTCAGCTACCAACACCTCTAATGTCCACTAATATGTTATATTTACTTTGAGAAATGTAGAACGTATAAGTATAAAACGGACCGTCAGAGAATTATGCTAAGCTAGGCTAACCACATCCTGATTTCTTTTTAAATTACCTCTTAAAATTAAGCATTCCGTAAGAGTTATTAGCATGCCTGCTTTTGTTCTTCTCAGCCCTTCAATTTTAACTGCCATTTAAACTTTTTTTTACTAATTATATTTTGACCATCAATTTAATCTCTTTCTAACCATTTTAAATACATATTTTAAGGACATAGGCTTTTATAGTGTAGCTATTAGTGTAGACATTAATAGCATTTTCCCTTTAGGAGAAAATGCCACTTTATTATAAAAATGCAGGCTGGTTGTATTATTATAGCAAATAGGTGCAATGAAAATATTCTGATTGAGATTTTTGTGCAGTCAGTGTAGTGATCAAAATGTACACAAATCAAATCTGTATGCAGATAGTTTTAGCTGTCTCAAGTGGAACAATGGTCAATGTATTATTTCAGCATTTGGCATTTAGCTGTTACCGTATATATGTGCACCATATAACCTGTGTCTTCATATGCATTATGCACTATGTACTATAGGTGCAAAATGTGATGGGCCCACACAATGACTGCACGCCCACGCTTAGTCATGAAAGCTGCAGAATTGTGTCTCTGTGTGTGTCGTCCAAGCAGGATGAGTGAGGGGGGCCAGACAACAGAACTGCAGGGGAGGAGGAGGGAAAAAAACAAAAAGAAAATAAAAGCAGATACTGGAAGGTCAGAACACACAGGAAGTTGAGGGGTTTCCAGAACTCGGCCAGTTGCTGTTGTTTTTTTCCCTCTTCTCTAGTCTGAAATCTAGTTCTCAGCTTGTCCTCTTTCTCACATCACAGATCACAAGACATGTCTGTTTGTGGAAGATAAAATGATTACGTGGGTTAAAACACATTTATATGTTTAATGTGTATCAAGTGTGAGTGTAAATGTATCAGATAGAAAAGAACAACAATCTGTATCAGATAAAAGGAACTAAAGAACTGGAACGTTAAATTAACAAGCCATTTATTTAGTTTTCCTTAAAAGAATGACACCCGGAAAAAAAAAAATCATAAACATAAGTGTGTACACGTATTCTCAGACCTCCTAAATGATCCTTTTCCACTGCAGAAACATTTCTGAGAACCCAGGAATCAGGTTCACTTGTATTTTCCCCACTTGTAACCAGAGTCTATAGACATTTTTCTACTGCAGGAACCTTTGGAGATGCTCAGTACAGACACCATGCTCTTAATCGGGTTCTGCAGAATTTAGATTTGCTCCCCAAAAAGTTCCTGCTTTTTTGTGGGGTGTATTTTTAAAAGTTCAGGAACTCTGAGGGTTGGGCTTGCAGCGCTAAACATTTCTCATTAGCTGCAGGGTTTCTGCTTGAAATATTGTTGACCCACATTGGGAGTGGTAGAATTTAACAATGCAGTCAATTAATATAGCAGTATCAGTCTGCTATAATGCTGTTGTGAGGCACAGATGGTACAGCGATCAATGTTCATATGGTCAATGACTAAGACACCATGGAGTTTATTTCCAACTTACCTATATGGGACTATAGTGGGCCGCTGGACTTGACGAAAACACTAAGTTGAGTGCTCAAAGCATTTAAATTCAACTCAGCAGCCTCAGTCATCTAACAGTCCATCTTTGCAATAGCTTGTAAAATCAGCTAGCTTACTTAAACTTTGGCATCTTGAATCAGCTTTGCTGTACTGCTATACTGCTCATGTTGTGGTGGTAAAACTAAAAAGCAGGAAGTCAGGATCAACACCACCACAACATGCTTATTATTTTTGCAGTGTCGCTTTATATGGCTCATTGTTTCGTAGTCACCTTTTCACATCAACTAATTCGCTTAATGTTCGCTGGTCTGAAGGGAACTTTTAGTTCCATGAAACAAAGTCCTTGAATTGGGGTGGAAGTGCAGTTTAAATTTAGTTCCTTTATGAGAGTTTGTGGCCTGCCAAATGCTTTGGAGATAGATGAGTTTACTGTCATTGATTGGTCATGCTGTAAATGCAAACAGGAGTTCTCCAAAGGTAAAATCCTTAACTTGTTGTATGTCTTCAAAAGGGGCTCTGTAGTTATTTATATTCATAATCCCTAACTGTATTAAACTGTAGAATCCATGCAGTACCCTTTTTAGCTGACTGTGTTTCATTAATCATATTTACCATGAGCACCATCCGTATCCCCCACCACTAACTACCTTGACCTGAGAACTTCTGGGGTCAACCCAGTAACGACCCCCCTATTTGAGCTTCTGAGGAAATGGCTCTAATGTAGGTTAAATTTCAACACCCTGGAGCTCTGGATGCTTGTTAATAAGTGACTGCATTCATGCGCTCACAGCCTGTTACCTGGCACAGGACACTTTGCACAGGGAATCATTTATAACCCCCCTCTGTCAGTGTTAATGTGGGTGCCCAGAAACAGAATACTCCCTTGTGTGTGGTTTGTAGGGTGTGTTTCAGACTGAAGCTCTCACGATGATTCGCTCGTATGTTATGTGTTTAAAAAAAATGCTTGCTAGAAGCAGGTTTCTTCTAGTCAAGTTGCCAGGTTGGATTTCATTGTGGTATTACACCGTAGTATATCCTAACCAGTTATCTTTTTGTTGCTGTTTAGCTTCAGTAGGAGAAGCACACTGCAGGGAATCTGGCTAAATCTGATAAACGTGGCATGAAAGTGCCTCTGTTAGTCGTTTTACTCTTTCAGGGGGTGTTCATAATGAAGCACTCACCCCAGGGCTTAAAAAAATAGCCATAATTCATGTTTGTTTGTTTGTTTTTTAAACCCAAGCTGTCGTTCTTTTAATATGTACTTACAGTTACAGGTTTAGCCAGAGCCAAAGGAAGATTACCAGCATTTGTTAAAACCAGTCCTGTTAACTGAGGTTTCATTTACTCAAGCATAACATAGTTTTGTTGGTCAATTGAAGTGTTTTCCACAAAAATACTGTATACTGGCTTTAGGTATATTAAAGGCTTCCTGACTATATTTGTTCACTTACTTCAGCATTTTTAATTTTTATTTGTCTGATCGAATGACACCATCCACAATCAATTACTAGTAGACAATACTCACTATTATTTAGAAAGTTCAGTTACTGCTGACCAGCTAGCTCCAGACCTTTGCTCATATTTTCCCTACTGGCTGGCTTGGTTTCACGGCCATCCTTGATATCATTCAGCTGTTTCCCTGGAGAGGATCCCTTCCAGTAGTCGGATGTACTCAAACGCCGCCATCTTGGACCAGCAGTAGTCCATCTTTTGCGTGCTCAAGGTCCACTATAACCAGAAGCTGCAGCAGGCGGAAGACTACTTAATGTGTCACTACCCCAAGCTCACAGAAAATGGACTCTAGAACGAGGTCTAGAACAAGAACTGCAGTCTTAAGAGTCCAAACGTTTGAGAGACTCACAGGAGAGCAGCTGACTATATTGCTCAGTTATTTGTCACAGAGTAGTTGGCAATTAAAGTAGCTGCAGAGGTGAAACTTATAAAATGGCCGTAAACAATACATGGATTTCTGGCAAATAAGCTAACACAGACTCGTTGCCTGTACTGTGTGCGGGCAGATTGTGCCCACATGTGTAGTCACCCTCCCCAGAGGCCCGTTCTGAGCCAGGAAAAACCCCACTGCTAGATAACTTACAGAAAATAAAGTGACATTTTTGATAACTAAATAATTCTCCGAGTCATTTACGAAGACGACTCGCCCAAAAACATGCACTGTTAGTTTCTTTAATGTGAAGAGTTGCTGCCCTTGTCTTTTGTGTCATTGTAATTTGAATATCTTTGGGGTTTGGACTCACAAGATATCAGATGTTATCAGTATTTTTTTCATCATTTCATAGACCTCTGTAGACTTACCAGTTTATTGGTTACTGTAAAACAGTTGAACCAATCTTCAGCTTCAGCTTGTGTCCTGCTCTCATAGTTTTTGCCATTGTTTCTTTCCATAATAAACAAAGTGCTCATTACCCAGTTTTTATGAAGGCTAGTTTTTTTTTTTTTCTTTGACGTTTTAGCCAGAAGGAATATTTTCTTGTATTGACAAAATAAATCATTCACTAATTTAAATTCATTGAGTAATTTAAATGAATAGATCAGTGGTTTAGATGTAAAACAGGGATTATAACTGAGAAACACAAGGGTGCTTAATGTTTCAGATAAACTACAAATTAAACTAACTAACTAGCTGACTTCTTCTCCTGACCTGTAGTAAAAACAAAAAAAGTAGTAGTACTTAAGCCAACTAGGCTGCTTATATCATAAGTCACATGACCCTGCTCTTAGGGGTCATTGCTGTCCATCAAGTCTCTCCCTAGAAACAAGTCTGACAAGGCAAACTTGCAAGGGTGTAAGCAAGCCAACAGCTTCGCCAACACTTTCAACTTATTTGGAATAGAAAGTGAGGGTTGATTTGCTGTAAACATCAGACACCGCTCTGGTGAAAAATAATATTTCTCAGCAGCTGAGCACGGTTTGTGTCTTACAAGAAACGAGCTGTGTTTCAACATGCAACACAGAGGTGTTAATATAAGTGTATTCTGCTTAGGAAATTCAGGTTTTACTCATGACAGCCCTGTGGTGTAGAGGGTGAATCAGAAGTGTACATCAATCACAACTTTATCTTTATGGACATCAAATGAAGACGTGCCGCCTCAGACTGATGGCAAAATCTTCTAATCACGGTCACCAGTCAGTTGTGGCCTTGTGTGTAAACTCATTGACGTTGCTTAACTGCTGCACTCACTGAACAACTTTGAGTGTGCCCCTGAGCTAAGGCGAAACTCCAGCGGTGCAAGATCCAGTTTCACCGTAAGTTGACATCTTCTGCGCTATGATTACGCCCCATCACTCTCTCTCTCTCTCTCTCCCTCGCTCACTGCCTTGTCAGAGGTTGCCAGACTGTCTGTCAGCCTATGGCCTCGTCCCTCAGGGGACAAAGCTCCCGTTCTTCCTGGGGAAAGCCCCCACCCTCTGGAATTCTCCCCTCGCCTACGGGTTGCAGGGCAGGGAGGAGGGAGAGGGAGGAAGGTAGAGAGAGCACAGAGGTTGACCCGATGCGGGCACTTAAAGACCAATACAGATAGTTTGTTGCCATGGAATGATACTGTACATTGGACCTTTTCATTGGAAGGAATTTGGACTGCTTTTTTAGTGTTTTGTCCAGATTATTTTTTTTTCTCCAAATAATTTTTTGGTTTAAAAAATGTACACCAAGTACTGCGTGAGTTTTCAGCCAATATCGGCCCGATATCCTCAGGTAATTATATCAGTCCAACCCTAGCAGAAACTGGAAGGGCCGAGGAATGATGCCATACATAGAAACAAGCGGTGAGAGATGGAGATGTAGCTCCAGTGTGGAATTATAGGGAAGAAGATAATTAAGTGAGGTGCAGAGTGAAGAGGCAGAGAGCTGACTTTTGCATGTGAAAGGTTACAGCCTCTGTCGCTGCATGCCCTGTATGTTCAGCACCGGCCACAAATCTTTATCTCAAATGTCCTTGACCAGGGGCATTGAACCTTTGCCAGATTTTGCTCTTTGTATGTCAGGCACTGTAGATGCAAGTGACTGTTTTCTAAGTCCTCTTTAGTCAGTGTTTCTGTGCCTTCTGAGCCTTCAGTTCTCAAATTGCACATAATGCAATTTACATTAATAACTGTGGCAAATTTACTGTGCTGAATTTGTAGTCATTTTTGAAAAAGTCGATCCATAAAGTCACATTCAGAAAAACTAATAATACCCAAATTTGTTTGGTTTGGCAAAAGCAGGGATGTAAACCAAGGTTATTATAGTTGACTAAAACTAAAATAAATATTAAAAAATATTTTAGTAAACTGAAATAAACAAACTAGAACTAAGTGAAATGATATTGTGTAAACTAAAAAATATAGAGGAAATTTCCTTAGTTTTACGCATTGTCAGTTTGGTCTCATTTCACAACACAACCTGCGTCGTCAGGCTTTGATAGACAAGTTTGTTTAGCCTCAGGATGTCCTACGTGACTGTGAGTCAACTGCCTTCCTATAGTATTGCGTTTGTATCTCTTCTGAACCTTTTAAATATTCACCTGACAAATACCCTGCATATCATAATAATTCAAAAGAAACTAAAACCAACACTGAAACTACTGAAAACTAGAGATGCACCTATCTCCCGGCCAGTCAGACTCCCGTATTTCCGATTGTAAATATGGTCCGGCGCAGGCAAATAGTCACACTCACAGCCAGACGCTAACATGTCATTAGTATGGAACCTCTTCACTGTGAGTGTAGACAAAAAGACAACCAAAGTAAACCAGGAGGGGGACCACCACAAAAACGTTTGTAACAACAAACCTAATCAGACACTTAAATCACCTTCACCCAGCCGAACATAGACATTTTAAAGAAGCTAACAAAGGCAAAGTGGCTAAAGCTCTCCAGAGCTCAGAGCCAGCCACAAGCCAGCAGCCTCGGTATGAGCAAAGGATCAAAGCAGTTAGGAGGAAAATTATAGA
>VUQI01030124.1:19731-36742 GCA_015106735.1 Paratilapia polleni | reverse complement strand
AATAAAAAAAAAATTAAATACAAATAAAAAACGTATTAAATACTGTAACCCCCCCCCCCCAAAGTTTTGTTTTGTTTGTTTTTTTTTTTTTTTTTTTTTTTAAAAATTTATTTTTTTTTTTTTTTTTAAATTTTTTTTACAATTTTTTTGTTTTTTGTTTTTATTTTAAAAATCTAGTATATTTTGCTTATTAAAATGTGTCATAAAATGTTTTTATTTTAAATGTGTAATTTTTATAAAGCTTTTTCTTAGTGCAAGATGTTTTTTTTAAAATGTGTGAGAGTCTGCCATAAAGAATTTTATAATTTGAGGTCAAAGCACTATATTATGTTCCCCTTTCATTGTGTATTAATGACACCCAACAGACATTTGAAGACACTGCACAGAACAGTTTGTGTGAAGTAGACAAATGTAGACAAATATAATGGAATGACAAAAACAACAGTGTAAAAGGAGAGTGATTGTTAAAGTACTCAATGCATTAAATAAAAAAAAAAAAAAGTTTTGTTTTTGTTTGTTTAGTCCACAGAGACTCATGCCTGACCTCATCTGTCAACCTGTCCATCACCACTTTAAACAAGAACGGGCTCAAAGGATCCCTGATGTAATCCCACCCCCAACTTAAACCCATCTGTTGCTTCAACTGCACACCTCACCACTGTCTCACTGTCTTCATATATGTCCTGCACCACTCTCGCATATTTATCTGCCACTCCTGACTTCCTCATACAATACCACAGTTTCTCTCTTGGCAACCTATCACATGCTTTCTCTAGAAAGAAAGCATATCCAAAAATGTACAGTGTAACTCCTTCTGACCTTCTTTATACTTCTCCATCAACACTCTTAAAGCAAACATTGCATCTGTAGTGCTCTCTCTCGGCATGAAACCATACTGTTGCTCACTGATCATCACCTCTCTCCTTAACCTAGCTTCAACAACTCTTTCCCACAGCTTCATGGTATGGCTCATCAACTTTATCCCTCTGTAGTTACTACAGCTCTGCACATCACCCTTGTTCTAAAAAATCGATACCAGTACACTTCTTCTCCATTCCTCAGGCATCCTACTCGTGCATTACTTATTAACTCCCTGTAAAAGTAATCTGTTGAATTACACTCACAACATTATATCATCAGATTGTCACCTAATTACCAGTGAACAGTATGAAACCTTACATATGCCCATATATTACACTTTTTTTTGTCTCAATCCCGTCCTTTTTGCACAACAAATTCACAGTACTTTTCATATCCCCACACCTCAGAAGCTGTAGACTGATCTGCCATTTTTGCTCTAACTCTTGTACAATGGGAAGAAGTCACATGATTGTTGCACAAGTGCACATTAAAAGACATTTCGATTTTTTTTTTAATCTGCCCATTATACAGATGATAAAGTACATAACTGAAGTGACACAACTGTAATGTTATCACTGATTTTAGGAACAGAAATGTGTTTCTTTACATTTACAAATGGGATTTCAGTTCAGTAATGTATTGCTTTTTATTGTTGTACCACTTACACCGCTCACAATACATGACAGGTTCATTGTTTTCCGTGACACTCAGAAAGTATCCATAGTATACAGCCTGTAGCACCTTGTTTCCATCTCTTAAAAAATGGCACTTATACTGTGGATCCAAAAACAAAAAACAACAAGAAAAAAAAAAAAACATTTCTTCATACTTAGGCCTCTGGCACCATCTACTGGCTAAGATCCACATCACTGCTCAGTTAATGAAGGGTTTATTCGTGGTTGGTGTATCATCCTGGCTCTTTTTTCTGATCACTGAGACTTTGATCTTATCCACCTCCTTGAAACATAAGAACAATAACAAAAAATCTTTTTGGTGTTTGGTGGTTTTTCTTTGCCTAATGTTAGAAGCCTAACAATCATCACTGTACTGCCGTATAATCCAAACATTCCTAATTTCAAAATGGTAGGACCATAAATTAGAAACTAGAATTTGGAAATAATAAAGTATAAAGGAAAACCCTGAACCTTTGACCCCTACAGTGAGGAAAAAATGTTATTTTGTTAGGCTGTGTGGGGCATTTTGCTGCCATAGTTTGGGTCCATGTGTCCGCTTAGATGAATGGGTCACTCTAAATCAATAAAAGGTTCTTCTGAGTGATCACCTTTATCCTTATAATGAGACATTTCTGACTTAATGGGAGTGGTCTCTTCCAGGTTGACAGTGCCCCCATCCATAAGGGGTCACTGAGTGGTTTGATGAGTACCACCATCATCAAAACGCTAAATGAGGGAGTTGCTTTTGGAAGATGGTGATGTTACAGCTCTCCAGTAGAGTTAGACTCCATACATACATACATACACCCATCTTCTACCTTATCCAGGTCCAGCTGCATGGGCAGGAGACAAAGGAGAGATGCCAGACCCTCATCTCCCCAGCCACTGCCTGCAGCTTTAACACATGGGTATCGGGACATTCCCAAGTCAGCTAAGAGACACAAGATCTCCAGCATGTCCTGGGCCTGCCCAGGGGGTCTCTTTGTATTAGGCAAAGGCCCAAAACTCCTCACCTAGGAGGTGTCCAGGAGGCATCCTAATCAGATGCACCAAACCACCTCAACTGGCTCAGAGTATCAGGTCTACTCTGAGCCCAGAAACTTGGAAAATAAAACCAAAGCATGCTGAAGCACTGAACGTTGTGGCCCAACATCTTACTACTTTTGAAAACATACTACAGTGCCAAAGGTTTTCAGCGTATTAATTATTTGACAGACATACTAAACTCAACTAAAAGTCTAAAAACTAGAAACATGAACCTCTATATGACCACCATAGTTCATAAAATATAAATTTTAGTAAGCAAAGGAATGCAAAGTACAAATATAGTTATAACGTCATCAAATTTATACTACTGAAAGTACACCGATCAGACACAACATTAAAACCATCTGCCTAATATTGTGTATGTCCTCTTGTCCAGCTAAAACAGCTCTGACCACTCGGTGAGAGGACAGGGGCCTCTGAAGGTGTTCTGTATGGCATTAGGACGTTGGAGGCGGATCCTTTGGGGCCTGTGGGTTGCAAGGTGGGGCCTCTCTGGGATGGGCTGGTTCTGCCACATCCTTAAGATGCTCAGTCAGATTGTTATCAACATCTTGAGCTCTTTATTGTGTTCCTCGTGTTTTTTCTGAGCAGTTTTTGTGATGTGGCAGGGTGTTTTGACCTTCTAGCAAAGACCGCTGACATTGGGAGGTGTCCTTAAAATACATTTGGTGTGCTTGGTTTTCAAAAAAATGCTAAGGTCCAACAGATATCTGGACCCAGTTTTGCCCAGCAGAACATTGTATTGTAACAAGATGACTAATGTTATCCACTTCACCTGCCACTTCAAAAGTGTACTTAAGCACAGTATTGGAGTAAATATACTATATTTATGTTAGTCTGCAATGCTTCTTTGAACATCTTCTAGGTTCAAAGCTATGAAGGTAGATATGTTGCAAAATGCGAGACCTTGTAGATGTGATGTGAGAACTTATAAAATAAAATGTGAGGATGTGTAGAAAAAATTTGAACTTGACCACATTGTGTTCACAAAGTGGAAGCTTCAAGATCCTACTCACAAAACAGGCTTAAGAAGAGAACTACTGGTTACCTGATACATCCTCAATTCTCTGATAACACAGTTTGGTATCTCCACCCTCTTCCCTGCTCACATTGGACAAGGAAGTAAACTTATCTGAGAACAGCACACCTGCAATCACACTTCTGTTTGACCTTTGAGGTGTGGGTCGGCTCTGTTACCACCAGCTCACGCATGTTTTCAAAAAAGTCTGAGTTATGTCAACAACCTGAAGTTCTGCTGACATTATTATCTGTACAATGCCAGAAAATGTGCTGAAGCTACATTCGCATTGACTATTAGATCTCTGAATAGCTACGATAGTGTAAAAGTCCAGTTCCTGTATAATCATCTCACTATTCAGAGTCTTTGGCTTTTGCCTGGATTTCAAAGATCCTATAAAGATTTCATCCCTTCTCACCAGCAGACACTGTGCTGTGAACCCGAACGACTTAACACAGGAGTTAAAGGTTTGGCCATGTTTCAAACCCCTCTGTGTTTAATTAGGAAGAGGCCTTCTAACCTACACTATGTCAGCTGTGTAATGTAGTGGAAAACTGAGAACACGTTCTGCATTTTAATAACTGTTTGAGATGGAGATATGAGATAAGTTAAAAGCCTTCAGAGAGCAGGTGACAGATCAGAGGAAATTAAGAGACTGAAACAGAACAAATAGTTTAAGAGAGCTTACAGGATTTCATTTTAATATTGTGTCAGAAAATTTAATGTAAATGTAAATTTTGTACTTTTTCTGCATCATTTTATGATGAAAATGTCTTGGTTTATGTATTAAAAATACAAAAGATCAGGCACAAGTTTGAGAGTTGAACCAGGTCCAGATGTGAGTGCAAAGACTTCACAATGCTGTCTGATATCAGACTGCTTTTGTGTCTTTTGTGGGTAACCTGCTTACCTGCTGTGTAAGTTTCACCTGTTCATAAATTAACTGATCAACCCTTGGATTTTAATAGATTAGAGGTGTTTTAACAAGATTTCTGCACATGTTCAAAACTTTCTGCATACTCACATATCACAAATATATGCATTCTTCTTCTTCTTTTTCTTCTTCTCCTTCTTTCAGTTGCTTCTTTTAGCGATTGCCACAGTGGATCATCTGCCTCCATCTCACACTATCCCTAGCATCCCCTTCTGTCACACCAACCCTCTGCATGTCCTCCTTTACTACATCCATGTGTTTTGGGATAGTTTTTAGGAATCATATACTTCTCAGCTATCATACTGAGGCTGACTGGAAACAATAAGTAAGTAAGTAAGCAAGTAACATTTATTTATAAAGCGCTTTTCACAGACAGTAATCACAAAGCGCTGTACAGAAAAATACCCCCCCAAAAAAACCAAGATCTAAAAACATAATACAAGACAATAGAGATACATACATTAAAACAGTCAATTTATCATCAACAAAAAGCCTGAGAAAACAAACGTTTTTAACTGCTTTTTGAAACTACCAACAGAGTCAACTGAGCGAAGCCATAAAGGAAGACTATTCCAGAGCGTTGGTGATACAGCCTGAAGACCCCTGGTCTTCAATCTTGTGCGTGGGACAACTAATAAATTTTGATCTTGAGATCGTAGGCTACGCGTATCAGTAGCTACACTGGTAAGAAGCCAATCACTGATCCTAGTTAAACAGTGGACTAGGGTGGACAACCTGTCCAACTGGTGAGGCAGAAAAGACATATATAACTGAATATCATCAGCATAAAAATGATAAAAGATGTCAAAATATGAACGAATAATGCTACCGAGAGGGGAAACATAAAAAGAAAACAGCAAGGGGCCCAGGACTGACCGCTGAGGAACCCCACACATCAGAGAGGCAGTACTCGAGGTAGACCTGGTTGTTTTAACAGAAAAAGTCCTGTTTGATAAATAAGAACGAAACCACTCTAGAACTGAGCCAGAGATACCGGCTAGCACCTTGAGCCTATTCAATAAAATGCTATGATCAATAGTGTCAAAGGCCGCACTGAGATCAAGCAAACGACCACAGAACTCTTCCCCGCATCAGCTGCCATTAAGAGATCATTATAGACCTTCACAAGGGCAGACTCAGTAGAGTGATATTTTTGAAAGCCTGATTGAAAAGGGTCAAGAATCTGCAATTTACAGAGTAGGGATCTGAGTTGACCTTCAACAACCTTTTGAAGTATTTTACTAACAAATGGCAATTTCGAAATAGGCCGGAAATTACTAACTATGCTGGCATCAAGGTTAGGTTTCTTCAATAAAGGAATTACCTCTGCATGCTTAAAATAGGATGGTACGCAACCTTGCCTCCAGGAGTTATTAATGATGGTTAACAATGATGGACCAATACTAGTAAAGGTCCCCAACAGGATAGAAGGGGATAAAATCTCAAATGAGCAAGACAAGGGTCTCATTTTGCGCATTACTGTAGCAAGGTCATTTAGCGAGATAGTAGAAAAAGAAGTAAAATAGGGCATCGACAGAGGGAGAGGACCAAAATGAAATGCTAGACCTCAAATTTGCCACCTTATCTGTGATATAATTAAGAAATGTCAACATCGAAGGTAGTCAAAGCGTGTTGAGGTGGGGAAGAAACAATACTATTAATGGTATCAAATGAGACCCTGGGATTATTTTTGTTATGATTAATCAAGTTGTTAATATAAGAGGATCTAGCTTCCTTCATGGCTTCATTATAAGAAAGAAGAAGCTCTTTAAAATACTCACGGTGAACAATCAAACCCGTAGACTTCCACAAACATTTGGCTTTCCGATAAGCACGACAAAGACTCAGAGTTTGACTATTCAACCAGGGCAAACGAGTAACAATAGAACACTTAATAGTTTTAAAAGGAGCTATTTGATCGAGAATAGCAAGACAGTGTTCATTAAAAGAATTAACAAGCGAATCAACAATACAAATAAATCGTTATGTATCTGTTGCACTCTTTGGCTAAGCATGATGTTTCTCAGCTTTCCTTCTCTGTGCCTTTCATAGACAATTGTGTGCCAATTACGCCTTTATGAGGCGTAATTGGCACACACACTGCCGTCCAGCAGGTGGCGATATGCACCTTTAACGTTGGTTTGAGATTATCCAATGAAAACAAAGAAGACGAAGAAGAAGCGACACCGCAACAAGCTCCGTTAGTTTGGATTCGGCTATCTTTCCTGTAGCTTCAGCAGTATTTCACTGACCTGATGTGTGTGAGCTCAGCACGAACTGGTGGTGGTCAGAGGAAATCAAGTCCGAAATAAAAACAGTTGCGCTGGTTTTTAAAAATGCTGGCGTGAGGCTGGTTAGTGTTAGCACGGAGCTAGCTAGTGTTAGTTTGTTTTGCTAACGCTGAGTTAAACCCTACCTGGTGGCTGCTGAGCTCCGTGTCCACTAATGGCGCTCAGCAACTAACACTGCTCGATGTAAATCAAAGATTTTTAGCCAGCTCAGTTTCCAGCGGCAGACTCCTGTGTTGGGTTAGCCGCCAGCAGTGGATGTGAGACCTGAAGCTAACTGTATCCACGGCATGATTCATTTGGTTGTTTGATGGGGATTTTAAGGATCATGATGCCGCCCAGGATCCAGCTTTTGGCTGTTTTGGCATTCGGAGTGGCGATGCTCCTAATAGAGCATCAGATCCAGAAACTGGACGAGTCCAGGGGCAAGCTAGGTAAGACCACAGTAAAGGTGGGTTCACTTGGTAAACACGACTTATTGTGGTTTAATAACTGAGGCAGTGCAACATGAAGTTTGTAAGTTATAAAACTTGGAAGACTCAAAGTTAAAGTTTGCACAAAAAACGCATTTGAGGCAACATTTGCACATAAGAGACAAGTGTACATCTTAAAAAATCAGAATATGTTTTATATTTGTCAGCTAAAAAGGTTGGATTGTTGTGGCAGTGAATTGTGCTGCAGGAAGGTGTGGGGCTGTTAAAAAACACTCTTCTTACTCCTAACTGCTGTAGCATGAAAGAAACTAGTCAAACATGCAGCATAAATGTCATCATGTTTTACACATACCCTGTAGAGGTGGTTTTCCAAAACTTCAAGGCATACCTGTATTCACATTTGCAGAAAATAGCCTCTGTGTTATCTGAAGTGTCATCAGTTCTTCTTTTAATTATTTGTGGTCAGAAGGCACTTCTGGTAGCACATTTGCAGCTTGTGGACCTAACATGACAGTTAGTTGTAGTTTGCTCCACACAAGAAAGCGATCTGTTTTACCTCCTGGCTATCAGTCAGACCCTGTGATGTGTAATAAGATAGTGAGTTTAAATCTTATTTATCACTTTTTGTGCAGTTGCAGTAATGGGTGGTTGACAATAGCACACCATTTGGGAAGCACAGCCCTAAAAGCCCAATCAGATCATTCTTTGATCTTTATAACAGAGGGTGTTGAAATGCTTTTTGTGTGGTATTAAAAATTGTTATTGGAAGTTTTAAATGTCATTTGGTCAGTGCTGCAGAAATCCTGCTAAAACATTTAAATAAAACTATAAAAATCCTCAAACAGAGTTATCACCGTTTTGTATTTTCCATTAGTTTTTTTTTTTGTTTTGTTTAGTTTTACATTTTTATTTTCAGTTCAGTTTAGTTTCAGTTAGTTTCCAGAGTGGCTTTGCTCATTTTAGTGTAGTTTTTTATTAGATTCTGTGTTAATATTTTTTGTTATTGTGTTAGATGTGGTGCTGGTCAGATTGTAAGATTTAAGAAGTTTAGAAGAGTACAGTTTAACAACATAAACACACGACACACACCTATCCCAGCTTCAATATACTTATGTACCACACCCTCCTCAGGCTGATTTGACCTTACTGGCAAAGGCTAAAACTAAAGATATTTTTGTTTTGTCAGTCTTGTAGGTGCACAGTATTGTTTTATTCACTTTTTTTTTTTTAAAGAAAATAGTTTTTTTCATACCTACTTTTACTTGTGTGATAATCTTGTCACACACCTCGCTGACTCTATAGTTTCTTGGTAGATGTGTAGTTAACATTGATATTTACTGTAGCATAAAAAATGTTTCTACACAAAATGACAAACTGTCCTAGATACAGTCTGAACTGTATAAACATGGTGTGTTGAACAGGTAAATTGTACTTCTATTGAGATACAAAAAAAGTCAAATAGCAGAGGGTTAGTGTTAGAGATGGGGATCCACATTTTCCATCAGAAGTATATCCCTTCAAGCTCATCCAGGGTTTTTCCTGTGTATTAAAAAAAAATTGGCACCCATCAAAGAGGTTTTGGCCTTCCACCAAAGGAAAGTCCCCAGAACTTTTTAACAAGTTATTGTAAGTGGGGCTTAAGAAAAGGTTTTGTTTAGCAAATGGCCACCAATAACAGGTACTTCTGTTAAGTCAGAACACAGACTCTTTGCCATAACTGTATACAGATCAGTCTTGCTTAGGTGCAAGATTTATCTGCATCGGGCGAATTTTGAGCCAGGAAAAAAATGGATATCGGTTTCTTTTATCAGTGCTGGCGTGCTTTTATGACAGTGGAGCTTTTGCACACCTGAGTCACATGTGAGCATTTTTTCTGCTTTGCTTCTGCACTGTGTTCATACTCACAGATAATAAAACAGTTGTGTTGATGCTGAAAACCTTTTTTCCCCAATGCATAAAATTGATCATGAATCAGTATTGGACCTGAACCTAAGCAGAATCAATAGTCTTGCTGGTAACAATAAAGTATCCATCCATGCAGGTTAGAATTCTGCACAATAATAAAGATGATAACTTTATTTATACAGCACCTTTAAAAACATAGTTTACAAAGAGTTTTGACAGACAAGAAAGAGGAGAATACTAAATTCAGACAGAAAGACATTAGGACCAAATATAAAGAAAATAATGAACTAAAACATTAATGCAGAAAAATACAAAGAAAACTGAAAAATGGCACAGTTTAAAAAAAGTAACTTTTGTTTAGCCACAGTGATTCATTCTTTGCAGCACAATTAATTCTTTCACTCATGCCTTTCAAATGTGAAAACTGAGTGCAACCAACATCTGTGCAGTCTGCCAGATGTTCCACATTAATATTCAGTAAATTTTCCTGGAAACAGACTTCCAGCTCTGTAGCATTTAGGAAATATTATCACCAATAGATTAAAGAGGAAGTTATTTAATTTGGCCCAATGTATAGTTCCATGTCAAGGTTACAGTCACAAAATAAACTCTGGATGCAACAACAACAACAAAAGAAAAAAATACTGCCATGAGTCATTTTGTTCAGATCAAAGCTCTGTGAGGCATCTACAGCAAGACTCAATCTTCGTCTTTTGGCTTTAAGAGTCTGTGAGTTTGGGCTTGTTTTCTTGCTGCAGAATGAGTTTGGCACTATGAAGAACACTGACACATTAGAAACTGGCTAATGCTGGTTTAGTAGTTTTAATAAAGCCTTCCGGGGAAAAAAGCAAATGTTATGTCTCACCACTTACTAATAGTTTGATTGAAATGAGCTGTATAAATGCATATCAGGAATGCGTGCTACTAGTCGACTACCAGCCCGTTCTCAGGGCAAAACCTGAAATCGTGACTTAAAACAAATCTTATTTGTTTGTATTCAAGGACACAAATTGTTGCATTTACTGTATTTGAAGGCGAAGTATATTTCATGTCTGCAGCACTTGCGTTTTCAGGTGGGAACACATCACCTTGGCAACCGAGAAAATGGAGCATTGAAAAAAGTGGCAACCATTAACACAAAACATGAGTGTTTTTAAAAGCTAACCAAGTAGCTGATTTGAAGATGATAATTAACATATTTTAAATATATTTAAAATAATAGAAATGCTTCACACTGCTGCCAATCCCAAAAGTGGATAATATTCACTTCTTGAACATGGACACGAATCACTACATATAACACCAGTATGTAATTTCATGTTCACAGACACAAAACTTTGAGTGGGGAAATTCATGTCCAAAAACATGAATCAGTCGTGACTATTTCACAAACTGCCGTGAGACTGTGTTGTGACTACACTATTAAATGTTGCTGCCTTTGCTAGTCGGAAGAACCTACTGAAGAACCACACTTCTTCAGTACTTCAATCTAGAAAATGAACTGTGGTGCGAACAGAAACATCAGCTGGAATTACCCCAATGAGTAGCCACAGTCTGCACAGGCACGTTAACCTGCAAAGGAGGAGCACTGTTAACTTTAGTTACAACCGACAGACTAACCTGACTCTTCTCTGTGCACTCTTGGGCCCAAAGTATTGTATTAAAAATTATATTTACACTAAAAAACCTTTTTCTTTACATATTTTTAGCTTGAATAAATAGTTGAAGTTTTTGTTTAAATTTTTATTTTTTCAGTTTAATTTTTTTCTTTCAAAGTAAGAAAACTTTTGGCCCAGATTCGGCTCCACAGCCACACATCTCGGCAGCATTTCGAATATTATGAGATTGTCTGAAAACGTGTTTTCAAGTGGCTCTTATTAAATACAGATGCATTACTTTAACCTCGTCTGTTAGACTGTGATTGGACTGTTTTTCGGTGTTTTTCTTACTTGAAGAGTAAACGACTAGTCTGACTTCCATTTAATCAACCAGTAAAGTAGTCACCAGGAACAATACTAACACATGCATAACAGAATATTACACAGACATCCCATTATTTTGTCTTTAATCTTTTTGGTAAATATAAGTGACCATCCATCTGCCTTCAAATGGAGATGCTCAGAACTCCTGCAGACACAGAGCCACCTCCCCCGAGCTTCATCAGCCTTTATGGTGTCAGACACTGAAGGAGGCTGCTGTATACTGAGCGCCACGCATCCGGTCTAAGAGACACTCACAAGGCCATTTGTGTAATTGCCTTTAATTAACATTGCAGTGGAGAAAAGAAGAGGGAAAAAACACCTTTAATTATGCCTCCTGTCAATATTATCATCAAAAGCCTAATTACTTGTTTTGATGTTATTGTGTTTTGAAGGACTTGTTGTTTTCTTTAATTAAGGCATGCTAACTAACAAGCCTCACTGGCCTTATGCCATGTTCATGTGGGAGAAAAGGATCTCATCTCAGGCTTTATTTCATCTGGCAGCTGCCAGTCTGCTCGTGCTCTGTCAGCTGTTTGCGTAATCAGTAAACACAAAGAAGATGAATAGGAAGACATGAAGGTTAGATGAATCTCTTCAAACAACATCCAGCTACCTGGCAGGCAAATTGCTGCCTAAAACTACTAACGTTGACTGTTGTACGGTGGTGTATTAAGCTTGAGTGACTGTTCTTTTAGCGCACAATTGGACATGTAAAGGTTAAAATATTGTTCACTATATTGTTAAAATGTTAACAGCAGACTGCGGCTGATGTGAGATGTACGTGTTTTCTTGATTTTTCAGAACGCACCATTGCCAGACATGAGGTGGCCGAAGTAGAGCAGCGTCACAGTGAAGATGGTGGTGGACGGGAACTTTCACCGCTGGCAGAAAACAATGACATGGTCATCATCTACAACCGAGTGCCCAAAACGGCCAGCACGTCCTTCACTAACATCGCCTACGACCTGTGTGGGAAGAATCGCTTCCACGTACTGCACATCAACACAACCAAGAACAACCCCGTCATGTCTCTACAGGACCAGGTAAGACCTTTAACCCTGTATGTAATTCCTGAAATGTTAGATTTGCAAACCTGTACCTTTTATTACTGTCCCTCTCATTATCATACTAATAATACAGTAGTGAATACAACAAAGGCAGGAAAGTCCTTAGTTGGCACAAGAAATACTCTGCTTTGATACAGCAAAACTGAAAATCTGGAATTAAAAATAATTGTTGTAAGCTGAGTTGTGCTGGTTGTGAAACGATCTCACAAAGGTGTAAGATGGGACAAAGGTAGATTAATAACTTGTCAAAAAACTAGAACTCATTATACTGAATATTTTCTCCTCTGTAACTTTGAGAGAAGTAGATTTGTTTCTCCACACAGGGATAAGGAACAAATGTAGTACAGCAACAATCAGAGGTGGCTTATTGCTAAGTTCATGGCCATATAATTAATAACAGGTGGACAAATGACTTGCTTGATTGACTCATTGATCAGCTTTTGTCTTCACATGAGTCACACTTCTCTTTCTGATTCTTTTTCTTATTGATGGACACTTTACACTTGTCAAGGCATGACCCTGTTTGATGCTGCAGTTTGTTAGACTCTGCTCCATTTTAGGCATTTGATATTCATTGATGGGTAGGTGTTCAGTAGTAGTTTCCAGGTACTGCAGATAAATTGCAGTCATAAACTCAGTCATAACCGAGAGGACAGTCCCTTTAGGAAAAAAGAAAATTCTAATATGATGCCTGTGTCCTCTGAATTCACAAAATGAGAGAAAGGCAGCATCGGTTTGTGCAGTTTTATTAGCTGAAACTGAAAAGCTGCTTTAATGGTTATTTACTCCATGTATTGTTTAAATGAGAGTGAATAGCTCAAAGTAGAAAACTGTTATATAAATACCATTGCATTATAAACTGATCATGGATGGTGTCATTTTGTCTTTTTTTTTTAATGAGATATGAAGATAAATGTAAAACATACTGATTTTGTTACCATCAAGAGCTACTTTACTATAATGATAATTTATTTATTTCAATTTTGAGTCCATTCATTTTCTTCTACTTATCCAAAGTAAAAGCTCAGCATCTCTCACTGTGGGCAACTTTGAAAAAGGAAAGAGTCCATTCCTTCTCCAGGAGATGAGCCCAGATATATCTAGTTGGTACTGCTCCACTTGACTAGCTCCAGGTCCTTCCCCATCAGAGAAGCTGTCATTCTAGGTCTCAAAAAACAATCTGTGACACTGTGGGACACCCTGGTCCCTGCCTTTGTCTGCAACCCAGCCTGCATTACACGAGATCGCAATGCTTGTCCCTGAGGGTAGGGGGCCAACAGGGTGGCAGGGAGGTCCATGTTTTTATTCTGGAGCTGTGCATGGCCGAGCCCAATAGATCACGGCCCAGATACCAGATGCTCCCCTCCCTGGTTTTTTTGCTTCTGGATGTGGTTTTCCAGCTCTGCATTGTCTGATTCATTGGAGTTGTTCAGATTGCTCTTGTTGGAGAGCCAGTTTGCTATGGGAGACCCTGCCAGGGGTTATTGCCCAAGACGACACAGTGGCCAGGATCACAGGGACACACAGGCCCGTCCACCATGATATGGTGCTAATTCTTCATCCCACTAATGTTTCTACTGCATTTTAATGGGTTGTGCATTGTGCACTTTGCATTCTTCACAGGGCAGTTTTTGCCACATTTGTGGAGCTCTTATGTGTTGAAGTCCTGGAATGAGTGCTCAAGAATGAAAATCAACAAAACACATTGTGTGTATCCTTCAGGTCCAACAAAATGTGTTTTGTTTTAACATTTAACACCCTGCGTTGTTTACATTCTGGTTTACTTGCTAATGATCTTTTTCCTGCTTTTGTTGGCACATTGCTGCATTTCTTATTCTCATCACCAACACTTGTGGATCAGTGGAATACTGTAAATCCATTGGCAGGCCTGATTATTACATCACTGATGAAAAAGGCGCTCTGTGGCGGTGGAAGGGAAAATCATCTGCAATTTCTGCATCTCAGTGTGTTTGTTTGCACACTTAACATAATGAAACCTGATGATATTTTGGTTCGAGAAATGTTTCTTTCTCCACGTCCTCTTACTCTGAGTGCACTTTTACTGCTGAGTGCAGCTCAGTTCAGATTGTGTAAATGCCCCGAAGCTGTAGTGTTGTTATTAGTGGTTGCCAATGTAATATCCTGTCTGCCATCTCACAGCAGGCCCCCCACCCACCACCACCACCACCACCTCAGACACACTGTGCTTCCTCTGAACGAAATCAGAGATGAAGGTAAACATCGGTCTGTAGTCCCGTCACAGCCCAAACTTCATTTTTATATACGAACATTAACTTTTGTATCCAGTAAAACCATCCAGCCCAACCAAGATATGTTTGACTTTGTGAAATTTTTATTCTTTAATTGCTCTGTGTGTGTGTGTGTGTGTGTGTGTGTGTGTTTTTCTTTCAAAGGTAATAAGTAATGCTGATCTTCATTTTGATCCGAGTACTACAGAAAAAGAATATTGTGCATTTGTGTAATGTGTTTAGATTTTATACTGTTGAACAGTGGCATAATTTACACTTGGAACTAGAAGTTTATAACTTTTCAAGCTTTAATATTTAATAATTTAGACCGGTAGTACCCAGACGGTCTGCCCTAAAGCAAGTCCAAGGGTCTAGAGTGGGTAGGTGCCATATTAAAAATGTTAGTGAGCACAGAAGCCAAAAACGGTGTGAGCAAACAAAATGGAGATTTATAAAACATGCATATACACCTGGTGTTCTGAACGCCCACATTTATCCATAAACAGTCGATGCATAGCACCTCATGAATGTTTATGCATAGCATTTAGGTTGCTGATCATTGGTTCTTCCAGCTGCGGTGATGTGTGCCACCACAGTATTTATATGTTTACAGCAATCAGAATGATTGATTCACAACTTTCCCCAAATGATTGTGATACCAGTGGTATGTGATACCATACAGTGGAAAATCAAACTTTGGTGAATGTGTTTTATTTATTTACAATAAACTTTGACAATAAAGCTTTAAAATTAAAAAAGAAAAAAAAAATACACTGGCTTTATTTCCGGACAGTGTATATGTGCAGGTGGTGATGATGCGCCAGGTGAGACTGGAGAGTTTATTTCAGCTGCCACTGTGTGTCCGGTGTGCTCGTGTTTGCAGACACTAAAAGAAAACTAACATCGTCTTGGTCATTTGTGCAGTATTATTAAATATTGATTAAATCAAACAACTGTTTCTAAAATTCTTCAGTGCTCTTTTGATGTCTTGGATTTTAATCATTGATAATATTTTATTAGTTAGCCTCGTGAGGTGAAAAGCACTCTATATATTTCCGTTTCATATGGGGAAAAGGCAAAGTAGAGTTTCCTGAATCCTGCCACCTGCCGTCACCCTGGTATCATCCTGCATTTCAACTGCTACAAGCGGTCCGTTCCTCTCCTCTGTGCTCTGAGGGTTGGGAATGTGATCTTCAAAGTGTTTGTAGACACGAGTCAGACTTTCCATCACGTTTCCAGCTTTGTTTTGTTCGCATGCCACATTTATGAATGAACCCTAGGCACCTGGATTTTGTGACATCCATAAATTATTCCAATACAGAACTAAAAAAAAGTTATGAATAGTTCATTTACTGTATAAGAACTTTGCACACACTCGTTTCCCAATGCATAAATAAATAAATAAAATCCTTTAAAAGAAATAAAAATAAATAACTTGTCACTGGAAACCCCAGTCTATCCGTGCAGCTGCTGGACGGTGGGGATTATGAGAGCGTGACTCATCAAGGTCCTAATGAAAAAGGAAAAACTGTCCTGTGGCTTCGACGCTCAGCTCGGGTGTTGGGGAAAAGTTGGCTAATGCTAACATTGTGCCAAGCAAGCTGAATAGACTTTTGGAAACCACACAGGCAGATATGAATATGAATATAAGTGTGTCTTGTAGTTTTGACTTCTCCTTTGTTGTGCCTTGGACACAAAAAGTCATTGAGTAAAAGTCTCTGAACTTCAGAATAACTTGGTATTTGTTTATTCCTCTTTTGCTTTGGTGACTGCAGCCTTCAGTATCCCATGTTATCCCAGCAGGATCGGAATATTCCCACCACTATTTTTCCCTGTGGGTTTGATATTTTGTGTAATTCTCTCCTTACTTTCAGTTTTCTTTAGTGCCACTAATCTCTAACTCTTATTCAGACCTTAATAGGTCTTTATTTCTAGTCATCCGCTGTAAAATGTTGGTCCATCTGAGCCCACTCAAAGGATTTGGCCTTGTTTCCTTTCCTCAGAATTTGTTTAGAGATGCTACTCGTCCTTTAAGACGATGACTAGGCAGCCTTTTTTGACAATACTCTTGCTAATTGGAGGTTAGTGTTCCTTATTTAGCAAATTCTGCATCTGTGAAGTCATTTCAAGGATGGCAGTTTTGATCTTCTGATGGTGTGCTCACTTTTGGTCTTTGTGATTGTGCTTTAGATCCACCTGGTCCAGTTCCCAGTGTTTTGGAGCTCCATGCACTTTGAAGTCTAGCCATGATTTGATCATCTTCATCTCGTCTGAAAGCTATTTAACAGAACGTTACTGCTCTAGGAAACCTTTATACAGAGTCAATGCCAAGATTTGATTGGTGACCTAAAGAAGGTACATAATCTGAAAAGTTTATGTTTTAGGTCAGAACTTTATTTTAAAAATATTTCTAAATCCTCAAAATATCAAAGCTTTTTTTTTTTTTTTTTTTTTTTTTTTTTTGTTTTTTTTTTTTTTTTTTTTTTTTTTTTTTATATTTTTATTTTTTTTTTTTTTTTTTTTTTTTATTTTTTATTTTTTTTTTTTTTTTT